>APFE030334389.1:65142-83511 GCA_000404065.3 Pinus taeda | reverse complement strand
CATTTTGACCTAGTGCTCCCTTGTGTTGTCTTGGTACTCCCTAACACTCCTCAACATGCATTGGAACTCTCTATCACACCTTAGCACTCTTTGATATGCTTTTCCGCTTCATAGCATGCATCACACTCCCTAACACACATTGGCACTTGTAACGTGTTGGCACTTGGAAAGTATTAGCATGTTTGGCATGCGTTGAGATGACTTGGTATTTTTTGGAATTGTTTAATATTAAATTTATTTGAGATAAATTATTGGAAACTAGATGAGAAGAACTGGAGGAATATTTGGCACTTAGAATGCATTGACACTTGGCACTTGGCACCTATTGGCACCTAGTGTTGGTGTGCATAGCATGCCCCTCATGGAAAAGTTAAATTTATGACTTATTAACCCTATTATGTGCTCATTTCCTTGTAGTTTAACTTTTCCCTCCCTTTTTTTGCCTTGACAATCCCTGGCATGCATTGTCACACCCTTGTACATCTTGGCATGCCTTAGCACTTGACACATATTAGCTTGTTTGACATGTCTTCGTACTATTTGGCACATGTTAGCATGCCCTAGCACTCCCTAACACACCTTGGCAGTCATGACCTCATAACTAGCATTACATTTTTCCATGACTTGGGAACCTTACATTCATTAGAACACCTTGGCACTCCCTAGTTGTCATGCCTTTTGTTATCCTCCACAATGACCTAGGCTGATGAGGAGATCGACGAAGGTAACCATAGACTAAGCTTTTAGTTTGGTAGTTAGCCCTACCAAACCAGAGAGGGGAATCTCTATGAAATCAAAACCAAGAGATGACTAGAATGTAAATGATTTTAGGCTAGATAGCCAGGCTGAGGTGGGTTTTGGAAAATTTAGGGTTTTGTTGTTGGATAAGGGAGAAAAACTAGGTAGCTAGGTTAGAGGATCAAAGGGTTACAACAAAAAAGATATAAAGGAGCAAGGTAGCATTACTTTTGTGATGGATCTTAGGGTTTGTCGGTGTATTGTAGTGTTTAGAAGAATAAAAATGTCTTAATGAGCATGAAACATGAATTCATTATGCAAGAAAGAAAGTAACGCATAATGATTTTTCCATCAAAACATATCTTTATGCAAAGAATTTTGTTTATAAATTGTAAGGAAAACCATTGAAGAATTGATGAACGGAAAAAGAAGATGAATATCTTTCATATAAAGCTATAACAGAGAAAAAATAACATCACAAACTTACTGAACATGAATTCCTAGATAATAGTTGCAAATTGTGTCATTTGATTTCCAGAAAATGTCCAAGTACAAGCTACAATAGTTCTCTCCTTTGAAATCCAACCCATTTTATCACTGAGGAACTGATACATAAAGACCAAAACAACATATCCCCACTCTTAGGGGTTGACTCCATGACTCTAGGTACTATTCCATGAGGTGTTTTAACCAAACCCTAATGTCTAGGGAAGTTAAAAACAACATCTACAATTAACTTTGACTCCAACCTCTCTCATAAATGAGGTCAAATTTACATCAAAAAAACTTACAAAGACTAACCACCCATTATTTACATTTACTTTTACCCCTCACATTCATCTACTTCACCCTTTTTACTTTTACCAAAGTCAAACTAGGAATTACAAAAAATTACATAGTGAAAATTTTACAAAAAACTCAGAAATTTCCAGGTGTGCAACGAGCTGTTGGAGGCCATTTTTATAGTGCCTTTCTGAATCTATATTTGAAGCCTTTCCTGGAAATATGGGAGAGTTTATATGTCTTTAGAGTATTTTTGCACTCAAAATGACCCATTTTTTGCTGAGATATGGCCATTCTCCCAAGGTATCTCAAAGTGCATAGAGAAATGGAAAAGGAGGGGAGAAAGGTGATTTTTGGTCTCTTTTTTGCAAATTTCTAAAAAAATAAGCCCCATAACAGGAAAGTGGGAAAATGAGTTTCGAGAGGGGGTCATAGGATTTCCAAAAATGTTTATTTTCCATAATTTGGAGCCTTGAGGAGAAGCGCAGTGTAGAGTGGGAAAATGGGTTTTGAGAGGGGGTCATAGGATTTCAAAAAATGTTGATTTTCCATGATTTTGAGCCTTGAGGAAGAAGCACAGTGTGACCTCGCTGCGCTCCTAGAAAGAAAATTGCTAGAAAATTGCAAGTGTGCACCAGTCTGCACCAAAACACAAAATTTTCTCCAAATCTTCCCAAATTGTTTCCAGAGATTCCTGATGAGGTACGCTATGCAATCATAGATGCATCAACAAGTAAATATAACTTACCCTTCTCCTCTTGACTGATTAGGGTTTCCTTGAGTTTTTCCTTCAACTACTTGATTTTGATCTTGGCAACCTGATTCCTTATGTAATAATGGATGGTCATTTTATTTTGAAACTTGTTATCCTTGTTGGCCTTATCAAGGAGTTTCTTAAGGTGGAAATTTACTTTGTCAATCCAAAACTCCCTGTCCTCATTTATTTCCATGGCAATCCTCTCTTCAAAGGTCAATTCTTCCATTGGTGGCTTTTGTTCTCTTTCCCTCTGAAGTGCCTTCCTAAGAGCCATTGTCCTTGACATCTTCCTTGCCACATGTCCTTCATGTTGCTCAGTGTCCTGATGGTCCAGCACTACCTTGCCTTTCATCTCTTATTTCTTGGCTTTGAATTTCTCTTTCTCCATGACTAGTTGTTTTGCCTTAAGTTGATTGTTTTCTTGCTTAAGGAATGAAATGATGAATTTAGCCCTTTCCAAATTTTCCTTGTGCTCCATGATATGAGAATCCTTCTCTTTGGTGACTTGATGTAGGATTTTATGCTCATCATGTGCCTCCAAGTCAACTATGTCAAAGTCATGCTCAATGGGCTCCTTATCATGCAAAGAAGCCTCATGATGTGATGGTGATCCCTATTCTACTGATGTAGTAGGCTTGGCCCGTTCCTAAATTTGAGGAGAAAACACAAGGATTCTACCTCTTTGATATGTCTTGGTCACCTCATGCCTAGGTTCCTTGGAAACTTCATCATTTTTGGTTGATGACCGCACCTACATGGGTTGTACTGACATGGTTTGGTGTTGGCTTGGTGAAGTGGTTATATGCGTTTTCAAGGTTGCCTCAATGAAGGTGTCCCGTGTCATGTTCTTCTCTTTCAATTGATGGAGTACTATAACCTTTATGATGTTATGGTGAAATAGGTTGGGATAATGCACTTTGCCTTTCAATTGCACCATTTCAGACATTGTAGTTAGGCTCCTATACAAGTAGTTGGACAAATTTAGAGACTTGGCAGTTGTAAAGTGCATGAGAAACCTTATGTGGTATTGATATAACCTAGAAAATCTGCCCTCACATGTGAATAACTTCATGAAAGCCTTCATAAATGGCACATATCTCTCTGACAAGTATCTGAATGGGAAAACATGTGAGTGACCTGCTTTGTATTGTGATTTCAAGTAGGGTTTGTACTCTTCTAGGTGTAGGTTCACGCCTTTGAACCAGTTTTCACCATGGTTTGGTATGCCTATAGCTTGAGGTATGGCATACACTGAAAACATGAAATCAGTCCCTGTAATGGTGACTTTGTCTTCCTTCAAGGTGAGGGAAAATATACTTGTGAGATGCTCATGTAACCTACTTCCTGCACTCTTTGACAAAACCCTAAATAATTGACATATTCAAAGCATTTCATGAAAAATGGGGAGGAGGTCATTTAATTGCAATTAGAGGGATAAAACCTCAGTATCTTTGCCCCCTTGTTGTACTTACTCTTCTCTGATGGTGATGAGTCAGGTTCTATACTTCAAACCCTAGGTGAAAGGCAAGAAAAAACAATGAAATTTGTTGCTGTGGGGGAATGAAGTGGTATGATGGACTTAGGAGTTGCCTAAACTAGTAAAAAAAATTAGGAGGGTAGGGGATGATGTTAGTGAGTAGGGGAAAAAGGAATTTTGGGAAGTGAGTGAGGAGAGGGAGTGGAAAAGGACAAAACACAGGCCTATCCTAGAAAGAGATATGGTAGATTAGGGTTTAGAGGAAAATGATAGAAAATGAGGGGCTAAGGCTTTGTGATGGATACAAATGGTGTATTAGCTGTAAACAGAGGTGTAGGGAAAAGGAATATAAGGTTTAGGTCAGAAACTCGTCATTTGAGGATCAAAACCATGAAAATCATGTAAACCCTAGAAAAGGAAGTATTTGATCACTTTCTTGACATATGAGGCAAAGGAGGGAATGAAAATGATTAAAAATTACTTGTTATAGAGTCTGGAGGATGAAATGACTGAAGAGGAGCTTTGAAAAATGAATTTTGGTGGTCAAACAATAATTTTGGATAACTCTGCCTTGTGTGGAGCAAAGGCTTCTTGTGCACAACGAACGCTCTCTGTGCACAACGAGAGTCAATTTTTTTCCAGTGAGGGCTATGGAATCACAATTTTTTGCAAAGGAGAGGGATTATCTTGATGCTAGGATGGTATACAAGTGAAACTGAGTGTGAATGAGCTCCTCCATGTGCTTTTATAATTTTCTTTTGGTGTCTAAGTGATTAATGAGGTAGGATGGCCCAGCTCACCAATTCACTTTCTTTTTTAGTTTTGTAGCCTTAGGACCTCTTCCTGTAGATTTATAACCTTAGGAACATTATTACATCTAAAAACATAAATTACATTTGAAATAAAGTGTTATTGAACAAATTTACCTATCGCTACTCCTCATTTGCCATATTTATACATGAAATCACTGATTTTGTGACCTTAACCCTAATGACCTAATGGCAACACTGAGCTGAATGGAGACCATTATGATGTGACTAAAGTTTTATTAATGATATTTTCATGATGGTAGACTCAACTAAGTGATGAAAGTGACCGACATATGAAATTCTTGAGAGAATGGAAATAGCCCTAGACACACTAGCTAGTGACCAAATTTTATTTGAAGACTCACTGAAATGACAAAAAGTTTACTTACCACCCTAACAACACCTTGTAAGAGCATATTTGATCACTGGTGAAAGACTGAACTGGCTGACCCTAACACCCTCACAGATAAGCTTACTTTTTTTTGGACTTGGGAACCCAACCAATTCATTAGTAAAACAATATTGTGCCCAACCCAAAGTCTCCCTTTCTATGAAATTTCTTTTTCTATGCCTTATCACAACCATAGGATTTCCTCCTAAAAGTCCTATTATGAAATTCTCCTAAAAAACGTCATCCTTGGGACACGTGGAATTCACTGACACTCCTTAGCACACACTCTTATTTGTTCATTTCCAAGCATTTTGACCTAGTTCTCCCTTGTGTTCCCTTGACTCTCCCTAACACTCCTCACCATCCATTGACACTATCTGCCATGTGTTAGCACACCTTTTCATTCCTTGGCATGCTCTAGCACTCCATAGCTATCATGCCCTCACCACTACCCTTACTTTTTTTTAGAATTTGCTGGAACCCAACCAAGTCCTGCCCTGACTACAAAAACTTAACCAAGTTATAGTTACTACAACTAGACTATGCCTTGTTCACCTAAGAAATTCCTATAACACATCTTAGGCTACTCATGTCCAATCTCAACTCATCCCACTTAACAAGTTAGCAATTCAAGGCTCACGTCCAACCATGGCCATAAAACAACTAAGAAACATAGTCTACATGTTGACATGCCATAGCACATGGCACGTCTAACAATCCCTTAGCCCTATGTGGCATGTGTTGGTATCCCCTACATTTCTTGGCATGATTTGCACACTCTAGCACACCCTAGCACTCTTTGACATGCTCTGACACTCTAGCATGCCTTGGCACTGATTAGCATATAACCTTGTCACTCCCTCCTTAGAACACTTGGAACTCGTTGACACTCCCTATCACACACTCTTATCTCTTCATTTCCATGCATTTTGAATTAGTTCTCCCTTGTGTTTTTGTGGCACTCCCTAACATTCGCTGGCACAAATTGACACACCCTGGCACGTGGCACATCTTGGTATGTTGCATTGGCACTCTAGAATTCCTTGGAACTACCTAACATATCTTGTCTTTCCCTCCTTACCACACCTAGAACTCATGAACACTCCCTATCACACACTCTTATTCATTCATTTCCATGTATTGGAAAATAGTGATCCCTTTTGTTTCCTTGGCACTCCATAACACTCCCTGGCATGCATTGGCACACCCTAGCACCTGAAAAATATTGGCATGTTTCCCTGGCCTCTAGCATGACTTTGCACTACCTAACATACCTTGTTACTCCCTAAGCACACATATATCTCACTGACACTTCCTGTCACAAACTCTTATTTGTTCGTTTGCATGCACTAATTTTAACTAGTGCTCCCTTGTGTTTCCCTGGCACTCCCTAACACGTCTAGCACATGTTGACACACCCTGGCACTTGGCACATATTGGCTACATGTCTCCCTAGCAATCTAGTATGACTTAGCACAACCTATCATACCATGTCACTCTCTCCTTAGCATACTTGGAACTCACTGACACTCCTTGCCACACACTCTTATTCATTCATTTCCATGCATTTTGACCTAGTGCTCCCTTATGTTTCTCTAGCACTCCCTAACACTCCTTAGCATGCCTAGGCACTCCTTAGCTATCATGCCCTCACAACTACCCTTACATTTTTTGCAACATGGGAACCCAACAAAATCCTACTTCAACTATAACAACAATTTAACTATAACAACAACTTGACAAAGTTACAATTACTACAGCTAGACTATGCTCTGTTCACCTAAGAACAGCCTATAACTCATCTTAGGCTACTCATGTATAATTTAAACTTATCCAACTTAACAAGTTACGAAGACAAGGCTCACATCCAACCGTGGTTGTAAACTTAAACAACTAAGCAACAAATTTTACATCTTGACATGCCATAACATCTAGCAATCCCTTGGCATTATGTAGCACATGTTAGCATCCCCTACATTTCTTGGCATGCTTTGGCACCCCCTAACACTCTCTCACACTTAGCAAACCTTGTACTCGCTAGCTAACACTCTCTGTCACACTCTTATTCATTCATTTCCATGCATCTAAAACTACTCCTCCCTTGTGTTTCCTTGGAACCTGGTCCTAACACTCCCTAGCATGTATTGGCACCACATCTTGGAGCCTAGAACTTCTTGGCTTGCCTAAAATTCCTTAGAACTATCTAGCATGTGTTAGTACTTCCTCACATTCTCTAGAACACCTTGGCACTCCCTAGCTATCATGCCTGTTGAAAATGGCAACAAGAAATGCTAAAAATAGAATTGCTATAAATAGCAGTTCAAGTACCAGTGTTGGACATAGCAACGAGGAATGAAAAATGGAAGTTCTAAAAATAGCATTGCTATAAATAGCATTTCGGGGATGGATTCCTATTTTAGTTAGTCCCTGAACTAAAATAAAGAAGTAAAAATTTGAATTTGATCTTAGCATCTATTTGTAAAATAATTAATTAATTCACCATGAATTAATTAGTTGAAGAAAATCAAACATGTAGTCTATGTGGGGACATGCAACAATTTCTCCATTAATTTAGGAATTTATCCATCAGTTAAAGAGATAAGGATGAGTTATAATTAGTTGGCTCAGTTAACTGAGTCAAGTCCAGTTAAATTAATTCAAACAGTTTGTTGAATTAATGTGAGTTTAGTTAGTTAATGTTTGCATGCATGTAATTGCTGCTCTCCAGATAACACTACAAGAAAAAAGGTCATTGATGACGGTCATGCCTGTGATGGACCTTTAAGGTCCATCACCAATGTGACATATGGTGATGGTCTTTAAAAAAGTGTTGTTGTAAGTGTATATAGTGATGGTCCTTTAAGGTTTGTCACCAAAGCCATTTTCAATGACACTTTTGGTGAGGGTCATTAAAGGCTCGTCACTAATTCTCTGTTTGGTGACACTTTTGGTGAGGGTCGTTAAATTCCCATCACTAATTCTCTCTTTGGTGACACTTCTGGTGACGATATTTTATTGACCGTCACCAATGATCTTTTTTGTTACTTTTGTGACGGTCAATAAATGTTCGTCATCATTGATCATTCCAATGAGTTTTTTATGACACTTCATGCCTGTGACAGACCTTTAAGGTGCATCACCAATGTCGCATATATTGGTGACGGTCTTTAAAAAATCATTGTTGTAAGTGTATATAGTGATGGTCCTTAAAGGTTTGTCACCAAATCCATTTTCAATGACACTTTTGGTGAGGGTCGTTAAAGGCCCGTCACTAATTTTCTCTTTGCTGACACTTTTGGTGAGGGTCATTAAAGGCCCATCACTAATCCTCTTTTTGGTGACACTTCTAGTGACGATATTTTATTGATCCAGAATTAAACAAGAACACAACAAATTACAGAGATAACCATATACACAAAGATGCAACGGAAATAATACTTCATTTCATTAATGGAAAATACTGAAATATGCTTACAACCAGAAATGGAAATAAACCAGCTAGGGCGATGGTAGCTTATCTCTGAGAGAGATGTGTGGCTACATGCCTCTAAACTGTGTTACAATGAGGCGCAAAGGCCTATTTATTGTTGAGAAACAATGGAAAACCCTTCACATTCCAAAACCTAACCCTAGAAGATGAAACACCAAATTGTGGGCCCCGTTTTTGGGTAAGTTGATACATCAACTTCCCAGGGTCGCGAATTGGTCGTATTATCTCCGTTTGACATGCATGATAGCTTGTTGGAAAGATGTCTTCGAGGACTACGACAGAAAAGACAATTTTTTTAACAAAAAAATTGTTGGCGGTAGATTTCCCAAAAAACGTCATTTAGGGCCTCAAAACGGCTCCAGAAATTTAGGACTCGAAAAGCTGCTAAAAGTAGTAAACTGTGCTATAATTAAGGAAACTGAAAAATAGAAAGAGACAATTGTGGGGGTCCAAATGGGATAGGTGGGTGGCCACCAACATCCACCTGGATCATTTATTGACCCTCACCAATGCTCTTTTTGGTTACTTTTGGTGACGGTCAAAAAGTGTTAGTCATCATTGATCATTCCAATGAGTTTTTGATGAAGCTATGTACTTGTTATTATATTTTTTGTATATAGTTTTCCTATGAGTCAACACATGATTCATCTCTATTAGGTTTATTATCTAGCAAATTTCCTTTAAATAAAGTTCCACTAGTGTGTGTAGGAACTATATTTTTTAATACATAATCAAGCTCTATCAATTCTATTAATGAGAGAGACCTAGCACTCCTCAACACTCATGGCACACCTGAACATGCTTTGGGATAGTACACTAACATTTCTTGGCACCTCACATGTCTTGGAACATCTTTGTACCTAGAACATCTTGTCATGAGTAGGATGCCTAAGCACATGTTGGCACGCCGTAGCATAGCATAACACTCCCTTATCATGTGTTGGCATGCCTTGGAACACCTTGGCAAAATATTGCGTTGAAAAACATTAGAACTTGGCACACATTGGCACTTGGCATGTATTATAAGTGTGCCTAGCATGCCCTTTTTGAAAAAGATAAATTCCTAACTTATTAACCCTCTTATGTGTTCATTTCCTTACATTTCAGCTTGTTTATTCCTTTTGTTGCCTTGAAACTCCTTGATGCATATTGGCATACTATGGCACCATGGACATTCTAGCATGTCTTAGCACCTGGAATGCCTTGGCACTATTTGGCACATGCTAGCACACCCTAAAAATACCTGGCACACTCTAGCACTTCTTGACATTCCCTGATATTACCTAGCGTGCCTTACCCGTGCTTAGCATACCTTGTCACTCCTTCCTTGGCAAGACAACTAGCACTCATTAATACTCCCCGACGCACCCTTACATTCATTCTCTTCCATGCATTTTGACCTAGTGCTCCCTTGTGTTGTCCTAGTACTCCCTAACACTCCTCAACATGCATTGGCACTCTCTAGCACACCTTAGCACTCTTTGATATGCTCTTCCACTTCATAGCATGCATCACACTCCCTAATGCAAATTGGCACTTGGCACATGTTGGCACTTGGCAAGTATTAACATGTTTGGCATGCGTTGAGATGACTTGCTATGATTTGGCATGGTTTAATATTAAAGTTATTTGAGATTAATTATGGGAAACTAGATGAGAAGAAACGGAGGAAGATTTGGCACTTAGAATGCATTGACACTTGGCACTTGGCACCTAGTGTTGGTTTTCCTAGCATGAACCTCATGGAAAAGGTAAATTGATGACTAATTAACCCTATTATGTGCTCATTTACTTGTATTTTAACTTGTTCCTCCCTTTTTTTCCCTTGACAGCCCCTAGCATGCATTGTCACACCCTTGTACATCTTGGCATGCCTTCACACTCGACACATCTTATCTTGCTTGACATGTCTTCGTACTATTTGGCACATGTTAGCATGCCCTAGCATTCCCTAACGCACCTTGGCAGTCACGAACTTACAACTAGCATTACATTTTTCAATGACTTGGGAACATTACATTCACTAGAACACCTTGGCACTCCCTAGTTTTCATGCCCTTTGTTATCCTCCACAATGTCCTAGGCTGATGAGGAGATTGACAGAGGTAATCATAGACCAAGCTTTTAATTTGGTAGCTAGTCCTACCAAACCAGAGAGGGATCTCTCTATGAAATCACAACAAAGAGATGACTAGAATGTAAAGGATTTTAGGCTAGATAGCTAGGTTCAAGTGGGTTTTGGAAAATTTAGGGTTTTGTTGTTGGATAAGGGAGAAAAACTAGGTATCTAAGTCAGAGGATCAAAGGGTTACAACAAAAAATACAAAAAGGAGAAAGGTAGCATTATTTTTGTGATGGATCTTAGGGCTTTTAGGTGTAGTGTAGTGTTTAGAAGAAGTGAAAGGTATTAATGAGCATGAAACATGAATTCATTAAGAAAGAAATAAAGCAACACATAATGATTTTTCCATCAAAACAGAGCTTTATGCAAAGAATTTTGTTTATAAAATGTAAGGAAAACCATTGAATAATTTATGAATGGAAAGAGAAGATTAATATCTTTCATATAAATCTATAAAAAAGAAAAAATAACATCACAAGCTTACTACACTTGAATTCCTAGATAATAGTTGCAAATTGTGTCCTTTGATTTCCAGAAAATGTCCAAGTACAAGCTACAATAGTTCTCTCCTCTGAAATCCAACTCGTTCTATCACTCAGAAACTGATACATAAAGACCAAAACAACATCTCCCCATTCTTAGGGGTTGAATCAATTAATCTAGGAACTGTTCCATGAGGTGTTCTAACCAAACCCCAATGTCTAGGGAAGTTAAAAACGACTTCTACAATTAACTTTAACTCCAACCTCTCTCATAAATGAGGTCAAATTTAGATCAAAACAACTTATAAATACTAACCACCCATTATTTACATTTACTTTTACCCCTCACATTCATCTACTTCACCCTTTTGACTTTTACCAGAGTCAAACTAGGAATTACAAAAAATTACACAGTGAAAATTTTACAAAAATCTCAGAAATTTCCAGGTGTACAGCGAGCTGTTGGAGGCCATTTTTGAGTACCTTTCTGAAGTTTAAATCTAGATTGGAAGTCTTTTTTGGAAATATGGGAGAGTGTAGATGTCTTTAGAGTACTGTTTCACTCAAACTGACCAATTTTTTGCTGAGATATGGCCATTCTCCCAAGGTGTCTCCAAGTGTGCAACGAAATGGAAAGAGAGGGGCAAAAAGGTGTTTTTTGGCCTCTTTTTTGCAAATTTCTCAAAACCTGACCCTCAAACTAGGAAAGTGGGGAAATGGGGTTTGAGATGGGGTCATAAGCTTTCCAAAAAAGCTGATTTTACATCATTTGAAGCCCTCAGGAAGAAGCGAAGTGTGAGCTCATTGTGCTGCTAGACAAAAAATTGCCAAAAAATTGCAAGTTTGCATCAAAACACAAAAGTTTCTCCAAGCCCTCCCAAAATTTGTCCAGATATGCCTCCTTAGCACACCTAGAACTTGCTAAAACTCCCTATCATACACTATTATTCATTCATTTCCATGCAATTGAAACTAGTGCTTCCTTGTGTTTCCTTGACACTACCTAACATACCTTGTCAATGCCCCCTTAGCACACCTAGAACTTGCTAACACTCCCTATCACACACTCTTATTCATTAATTTACATGCAATGGAAACTATGTCTCCCTTGTGTTTCTCCAGTCCCTAGCATGCATTAGTGCCACACCCTAGCACCTAACACCTCTTAGCATGCCTTAGAACTTGGCATGTCTTGGAATGACTAACATGCCTTGGAACTTTCTGGCATGTGTTATATCTTCCTGGCATTCCTTGCACACCTCGGAACTCCCTAGTTTTCATGCCCTCTTAGATAGCCTTACTTTTTTTGTGACTTTGGAACCCAAGAAAGTCATTGAAAAAATAGTGTTGTCCCTAGACAAAAGTCTCCATTTGTCTAAAATTGCTTTTACCATCCCTTTATCGTAATCATAGGCTTACCTATTGCAAGTCCTATTATGAAATTATCCTAATACACTTCATCCTTGGGACACTTGGAAGACACTCTTATTCATTTGTTTCCATGCACTTTGACCTAGTTCTCCCTTGTGATGCCCTCACATTCACCAATGCTCCTCGACATGCATTGAAATTGTCTAGCATGTGTTATCACACCTTTTAATTCGTTGGCATGCCTTCGAACTCATTAGTTATCATTCCCTCATAACTACCCTTATTGGTTTTAAGACTTGGGAATCAACCAAGCCCTACCTCGACTACAACATCTTGACCAAGTTACAGTTACTACAATTATACTATCCCTTGTTCACCTAGAATGGCCTATAACTCATCTTAGGATACGCATGACCAATCTTAGCTCATCTCACTTAAGAAGTTACCAAGTCAAGGCTCACGTCTAACAAGTCAATGCTCACGTCTAACCATGGCCAGAAAACAACTAAGCAACATAGTTTACATCTTGACATGGCATAGCACCTGGCATGTCTAACAATCCCTTGTCACTATGTGGCACATGTTGGCATACCTTACATGCCATGGCATGCTTTATCACTCCCTATCATACCATACCACTCCTTGACATGTCATGGCACTCTTGCATGCCTTGGAACTACCTAGCATATAACTTTGTCACCCTCTCCTGAGCACACTTGGAATTCACTGACACTCCCTATCATACACTCTTATTCGTTCATTTCCATGCATTTTGAACTAGTATTCCTTTGTTTTTATGTCGCACTCCCTAACACTCCCTAACACGCATTGGCATACCCTGGCATGTTGCCTAAACACTAGCATTTCTTAGCACTGCCTAACATACCTTGTCATCCCCTCCTTAGCACACCTAGAACTCGCTGACACTCCTTGTCACGCACTCTTAGTCATTCATTTCCATGCATTTGAAACTAGTGCTCCCTTATGTTTCCCTGGCACTCCATAACACTCTGTGGCATGCATTGGAACACCCTATCACCTAACACATCTTAGCATGTTTCCATGGCTTCTAATATGCCTTAACATTGCCTAGCATACATTATCACTCCCTCCTTAGCACACCTGGAACTCACTAACACTTCATGTCACAAAATCTTAATCGTTCATTTGCATGCATTATTTTCACATATTGCTCCCTTGTGTTCCCCTAACACTCCTTAACACTTCCTAGCATGTATTTTTGATGGACAAAAAGCTATATATAAGGTAGCTCATCCTCCATTTGTGGACAAGCAAATTTGGTTAAGTAAGTCTATAATAAGAAGTGCGAAGATAACCAACCAAGAGAAGGAAACAAAGAGAGAAGAAGATGGACCCCCGTTGGGGTTCGAAACGTCGGCAGAATGAAGTTAAAACTGTGGATAATCCGGAACATGAAGCTACAAAGAGAGAAGATTTTGGTGTTGTTTATGGGTCTGTTTTAGGGCTAATAGATCCACATGTGTGAAGGAAGGAAGAACTATCTACTATAGAAAAGGTCGAAGATCTTGTTTTTGTCCAAGAAGTCGAATCAAGGAAGAAGGTAAGCAAGGTTACACATCGAATTATAATAAGAGTTCATACCATCCAAGCGAAGAAGATCAAGGTTCAAAAGGTTGGTCAACCACACGATCTAGGGTTTATGCAAGAGGGCCAAGAACTACAGATCTGATCCATGGAATTGGAATTTGAAGGATAGTTGAGTTATTGAAGGAAGAAGCTTGATCATTGTTGACTCAAGGAAAAATAAGGAAGTTGAATCAAGGAGGCTTGTGACTTGGTCTTGGAGAGGTCATTGAGTCAAGGGTCTAGGCCATGGTCTTGATATTTTTCAATTGAAGTCTATATAAGAAGAAGATCTCGTTTGAGTTTTCCTCTCATGTTGGAGAGGTTTTGGCCCTGGTTGATCGCATATTCTATGCGTCTCTTGTCTCCTCATTGTTTATGCATTGGTATATGTTTGATGAAGAATATTGTTTTGAGCATTGTTTGTTAATGTGGATTAGTCTTGAATGTGTTTGTGTATGAAAAATTGGTTGGGTTTGTAAACTATGAGTAGAGCAGTGTTTGATTGATGCATGCTTTCTACAATAGAATGTATCTCTTACTTAAACAATTAATTTAGTGGAAACATGGGTATTTGGACAATTATTTTGGAATTTATGCACCTTACAAGTACATCAACTCATATAATGCATAAATATATTGGAAAGTTGTAATGTGTTGCATCATAGAAAGGATGTTGATAAAATATGATAGCTTAAATGTACATGATAGTTTGGAAAGGTGGGGAATAACTCTTATTTAGTCATAGGTAGCGTAATCAATTCCTTTTTTAATATTTAAATGTCCATGATGATTTTGAAAGTAGGTGGGTAGAAATTCTTGCTCATGTCATAGATAGCCTAACGATTAATTTTCTCTATCTAGAAGGATACCAGATACAAAACTTTTTTGTATTGTGTTCTTCTTCAATTTTTTTTTATAATATATCATGTTATAAAAACTTTAAAATAAGCTTCTCACTTTGGTTCTTGCATTTGTGTTAAAATCTAAACCCATCTTCTGAAAGTAGTGTTATTCTTGAGGATACCAACAATATTTTTCACTCCATAAACGTTTTAACCTATCTTTAGTCTTTGATGAATTTTTTTGGATGATTGTACTTTAAAAATAAAGATGCATCTGCAATTTTCTCACTTGCTAATTTAGAATCAATGAAAAAAATCAAAATAATTACTTACATTTATTTGTAGAGTTTACCTGAAATTGATGGAACATGATGATTACATCAAATGAGTGTGAAATTGATTTTTCAAATTTTATTAATGTCCTCAATGCTTGGAAAATGTAATGGGATCAGATGATAAGTTAACATGTAAGGTATTTAGTGAGACATTGCTTCTCTTCTAAGAAAATTATATCTAAACCAAGTGCCATATTAGGGAGAGAGAGGATTCTATAGTGTGCAAATCTTAGTTGTGTGGGTTTGGGGCTAAGGCATAGTTACTCCATTTAACTGAAGTAAAATGAGAGGAAATGAGGCAATGCATACTTTGTAAATCTTAGTTCTGAGGATATGGGGTTCAAGGCTTAGTCACTTCACAATTGAAATAAATGAGACAAGGACTTGCAAATTATTAGTTATATGTAATGACATTATTTAAGCGAGTAAACACAAAGTTTCAAAATTCGAAGTAGAATCAACACTTGTGTATGAAAATTCAGCCACGCATTTTTTAATAGTTGAATTCCCCCTCAAAAATACATTTGATTAATGAAAAAGCTTAGAAAACCACATCTATGTAATCAAGGTATCCCTATTAGATGCACAAACCTTTCCCCTTGGCTTCCCATTGACTTTGAGGTTGTGTTCCCCTACACTCCTATATGCTTACTAGGGATACTACACTCCAATGTGACAGATTCTAAGATATATTGTAATAGGCGGGATGAGGGTTTCGGAAATTCTTGTTGCCACAAGAAAGTCTTACCATGTTTAGTTCAACAATATAGAAGCAAAATGCTCATGTAGAAGGATTTATGGTGCTTTTTCAATTGTGGGAAATAGAAATGCCATACATTATGGTGCTTCTTGGTACAATATTACTGATTCATGGAGAATTATCAATGATTCCTTGGGTGGAACTATACTAATGTGTGGGTGGGACCAGGCTCATGAGATTCATTTTTTACTACCATCACAATGAAATACAACCAAATTGACTCATGATATTCATTTTTTACTTCCATAACAATGAACTACATCCAAATTGGTTATAAAAGATTGCATTGTTAAAAGTTAATTTTTAACTTTAAAGTTTGACATAATAATTATAAAACCAAATCTCATTTGTTTAAATAACATGGAAACCCATAATATTAGTATTAGATAATTAACATTAATAAAATATTTTGTTTTTTTGTTTTTATTATATAAATCCAAATCTGAATTTGTTTAAAATTACAACTTCAACTTGGTCAATTTTTTGTAATTGAAATAAAATATTTAATTTTTTGGAATTGAGTATACAATAGATAAGACTATACTTTCATACATTTTGATTATTCATAATTTATTATTATTACAATTATTAAAAAAATAAATAATTTTAATTAAAAAATTTAACGATAACCCAAATTAAAAATTTAATTTCTGCCACGTTATCTTTCCCGCCTTAAGTGTATTCAAATGAATGTTGAGTAGTTTAAAAAAAAGGAAAGACCATTTTTCTGTGTTTTATTCCCCGCCTTAGTGTATTCTAATGAATGTTGAGTAGTTGAAAAGAGGAAAGCTCATTATGTCGCCTTTTCTTCCCAACCTTAGTGTATTCGAATGAATATTGAGTAGTTGAAAAAGAAAAAAGGAAAGACCAGAACAAGTTTTCTTCCCCGCCTTAGTGTATTCGAATGAATGTTGAGTACTTGAAAAAAAGAGGAAAGACCAAGGGCACAATACAATCTGATCTGTGGCTATAAGGAAACATGTACATGTAGCTGGATCAATCTTTAGGGTTTCTGAATCGATCACCATTCTTAGAATTGATTTGCAAATTTGTTTTATATTTTCACTTGAAATGTATGTTGAGTAGTTGAAAAAAAAAGGAAAGACGATGGGCATAGTACAATATGATCTGTGCCTATATGGAAGTAGGTACAGGTCATTGGATCAATTTTTAGGGTTTCTAGATTGATGGCCATTCCTAGAATTGTTTTTCAAATTTCTTTTATATTTTCACATGAAATGTTGCAGTAATTCGTTGGCAGTTATTGTTTCATGTTTGAATTGTTTCATGGTTGAATTTGGATGCGTTGAGAAATAAAATTCAGGAGGATCTCTTTAATGGCTTGCTCACAAAACATGGATAAATTGAGGAGGATCTCTTTAATGACTTGCTCACAAAACATGAATAAGGGCAAATTTGGACCATGATGGAAGGATCAAGAGCCTTGGTGTTCTTTCAAGAGCCCAAGAAATACTTGCAAAGGGATGTTTCTCTCCTTTAATTCCTTCCTCGATTTCAATTGCTTCAAACAATCTACCAACTTTTTCACATGAAATTAGGGTTATTTGGGTTTTGTTTTTTAAGAATTTAGCTTCAAATGAACTAGCCCCACAATTACTATATTGACAATGAAATTTATATTAAATATACACTGAACTCTTATAGTAGTTTGGTAATATACCACACTAGAAATTACAAAAATAGTAGTTTAGTAGTATACCACAGCAGGAAAACAATGGAAAAAACAACAACGTAAACTTCTCAAGGTAACTCCCCACCCTCCCTCATTTCAATGCAAAACAAAAATATTTTCTTGCTCTCTTTCCATTTCACAACAGTTCTAAATCAGAAATCTCAATTTCAAGCTTTGTTACCAGAAACAGAATGGAAGTCTTCAAGCTCTATTACTAGAAACGGAATGGAAATCTTCGTTTATGAATAAAAACCATATAAAAAATGGAACGGTACCCAAAGCGGTGTTTTATATGGTAGTTTTCGTTTTTTAATGCAAGAAACTAGGTTTTCTAAAAACAAATCATTTCTTGAAACTGTTTTATGGAAAACATTAATCTGGTTCATTTGCAATAAGAATCTCTTCTTGATTGGACGTTGACATGAATCATAAAAAGCATTGGTTTTCTGGATAGTTTTTGAAGGCATTTTCATAGTCTATGGTTAGAAGTCAACCATATATAGCTTAGGTGCTAGCGGAACAGGTTTGTTGCAAATAGGTTGGGTGTTCTCCCTAGTGACAACACCTTGAAATAGTGTTTAATATATCTTTAACAACGTTGACTATTTAGAGATTTTATTAGTTAAAGTCATGTTATTTTTTTAATTGTAGCCATTGGTGTGTAGCAGTGTATGCTTAAGTTTTTACAATTTTTTTTTGTTATTTTTGTGT
>APFE030334389.1:23823-64851 GCA_000404065.3 Pinus taeda | reverse complement strand
GTAGTTAAATAATTTAGTTAATTTATTATTTTATATAAACATTGGGACACAATATTTTTTTTTCCATTGGTCTGGTTTATAACCTCTCAAATGATTGGAAAAGGATTTGATAAAACCATCCTATAGAAACTTTTATCAACTATTAGACTATCTATAATATTAAATATCATCAACCAAAAGACATTAATTTAATATATAAAAAATAATAATTATCTATTATCCATCCCATTAATAGTTTTATCCCATAAATACTTTTTTCATCGGTGATAAGAGAGATTATGTTAGCTTAAGAGAAACAAGATATTGATTAATATGTCTATAATACTAACATAATTTCAAATATGATAAATATGGAAAGTTTCATAATTTCATAAAAATAGTGATAGAAATAATTGTAAATTTATAAAAATAAACAAGTCTCAAAAATCAAAATACAAAATTGAAATCCATCATCTAATAGATTTTAAATACAAAACAAATAGGAGTACTACTACAAGAAAATACTCCTCTTCATTTACAAATAACCAGCTTAGATCTATCTCTCTCGAGCATCAAGAGAGATCAAATCTCTCTCTCTCTCTCTCTCTCTCTCTCTCTCTCTCTCTCTCGCTACTTGATCCACAGTTAAAATGGATCTAGGTTGCTTTAGTTATTAGCCTTTGAATAGGCTACATTGCAGAAAAATACCATGGACAAAAACCATGGGTTAGGAGTACCATGGGAAAAAACCATGGGAAAAAAGGGTCTCTTGGCACAAAAATCTAACAACCAAAAATATATTAAGTGGGGCCTAGAATAAAATACCTAGATTATGACATTTCTTTTCAAGGATTCAAGGTCTCTCTCACTTGTTTTAATTTATGAAAGAAAATTGATGAGAAAAAACTAATAAATTAAATAAATGTTAAATATAGAATCATGGAATCTAACAAAACCATGTGAAAAAACTAGCAAATTAAATGAATATAAAGTACAAAACCATGGAATATAACAAAACTATTGGCCATAACATTTTTTCAAAAGTTATTTTAACATAAACAAATCTAGGGACTAAAAAATAATGGTTTGGTAAGTTCTAACCATGGGAGATAACATTTTTCTTAAAGTTATTTCAAAATAATCATATTTAAAAACTAAAAATGAATGGTTTGGTATGTTATAACCACAGGTGATATTTATATATAATATTTGACTAAGTAGAAATTAAAAAAAAACCAAAATTTAATAATTTATTTCACTTATTTATATTGATCAACCACACTTGTTAATTGGAAACATTGACTCAGATAACAAATTTTAATTGATCCAACATAATAAAATGAAAATTAATAAAAAATAACTAATATCAAGAAAGAATATCTAAATTTAACTATTAAAATTTGACATAAAAATAATTTTACTATACAAAATCACATATATGATGCATTAAAATAATTAATATAAAACATGACTACATATAATAATCATTTAACCAATGCAAATACAAATATGAGATAACCATTATACACTTTAACAATAATTATGGTAAATAATAGATACTAGCTTAGATCCATCTTGATTTCGGATATACCAAAACCCTAAAGGGGTCAAATCTCTTTTAGAAATTAGTAATGTGTATAGATATTTTATATATATTTTCATAAATTAGTAGTTAAATAATTTAGTTAATTTTTCTCACAAACTAGCAATTTAATATCTAGTTCAACTATACTTTTAAAATATATTATTTTTATTATTATAAAGATTCATTTTCTATTATAATGGATTAAAGATAAATTTTTGAAAATTTTCTCTTTAGATTTTGTCTTCAAACACATGTTGTAGTATTTATGGTTTTGCAAGTGGCAATAGTTCGAGGCAACCCTCTATTTTTGGCTCTATATCCAATGGAGATCAATTCAATCTCCACCATCTTATTACCCAACCATGAAAACAATAACCTAATAACTATGTGGAAAATGATACAATAGATCCCAAATTTGAGGTCCACTCATGTCACATCCAAGAATATATACAATGTGTGTGGGATCATGTACTCATCCGGAAAATGCAAAGGCTAAATGAAACTTGAATTTGGTGCCAAGTGTTTCTTCACTATTGTATTTGCCAGCGTAGAGGATCAAACATGGGTATCAAGAATGGCTTATTGGAGAAATGGAAGCTTTGTTGATCACTGTAAGTATTAAGGAATGGCCAATGTGAGCAGCTAAATCCTATGAGAAACTACCTATGAACCATAGTATTCAAGAATGTTAATGATGAATGCTTGGTTTTATGTTTCATATTTTTCTTGTTCTTTCTCTATCCTCATTTCTTGAATTTGAAACAAATGCTTGGTTGTATGTTTCATATTTGTCTTGTTTTTCTCTCTCCTTGTTTCTTGAATGTGAAATCTCCAAACTCCATTTTTCGTCTCGTTGTCATTTCTCGTTTTGTTTCCCCTTTCTGGTTTCTAGTAACATAGATTTCAAGCCCTTCCTTCTAGCTTCGGTTGAATTTCTGCATTGCTCTCAACTCTAAAAGCAGGTGATAGAAGGGATGGGTAGAAATCTTGGTACCCGAGATAGAGTTAAAGAGGAAGAAACATTGAGTTAGACACTACAAGATTCCTCTCACGGGGTAAAAGGATCACAACAAGGCCGTAGTAAGCCCCCGAGAGAGAATGAAGATGCTACCGCATGCAGTGGTAACAATCAGAGTATGGTGTAGCACCGTATATTAAGGTCCACCAATGACATCATATTAGCAAAAATCTAACCTTGAAAATAGATTGAAACAAAAACAATAGGGAAACCCTCACTAACTCATCAGGCCCTTGCTCAATAATCGGGCAACATTTGGGTATGAAATATCACGGATCCCTTCTTCAAAGTCCCTGTTTGCTTTTATAGATCTCTTCATATTGATGGATGGCTTAAAACACTCCTCGAATGGTCATTGGATGCGTGTTGGGCAGTTGCATTCGTTAAACTTCCTGGCAATTGTTTGAAATTTTTTTAATTTAAAACTTTTATACATAACATTGACTTTTGAATTTTGTAATTTGGTGCATATGTTTTCCACCCATGCCACATTTGTTTAAATAAAATACATATATATATATATATATTTTTTTTTTTTATTACGTTTCTCAACTATGGTCATGGATTTATATTGGACAAGTAATGAAAATAAGATATGTTCCAGGGAATTGAACATATGTTTTTCGTCACTTGTATCGATATACTTTGACAACACGGGCATGGAAACTTGAACCCATTGCTTCATCGGACTATCACTGATAGAGAATTTCCTAGCTGTTGAGCACAACACATAGCCCATATCATTCAAAGATATACTGGTGTTTTTTTTTTCTTTTTCTTGAATAAAGACTATTTCTATTAATAAGAAAAAAAGAGGTATTTATAGTGAGGTCGCAACCTCAGAGGGGGTGTGAACCAACCCTCGACAATAGTATTTGGAGATTTTTTACCAAAATGGGAATAAAACAGAATCCAGAAAGGAGCAGTTGTACATGGATAGAAGATCCCTCTACTATAATGATATGAGATGCTTCTAGTTAACCTCTCCTTACAAGACAAAATTGCGCTTAAGAGAACGATTACATCAGCAGGATTCTGCGTCGAAAATGCGCACAACAGGCTTTCCAAAAAAGTGGTGACAGGCACCAGAATTCCAAAAAACCTTGATAAGGTCGGGATATGAACCAACAGAAACTTGCAGCATAACCAGATTATAAAAAAAGACAGTAACAGAGGTTCTGAAATCAAAACTTAGACCTTGGAGTCGGATAAACCAGACTGCGTGAAGGAGGCAGTTAATCATGTGGGGTATGAGGGTAAGTGTCCTGCTCAGCAGGCTTGCTTGGTGAGGCGACCCAGGTTACAAAGCCTGCTTCTTCAGTGCCTTCCGCTCTGCCCTCAGTAGGAGTTACTAGATGAAGAACTCCAAAATCATGCTGTATAGGACCACAAACCAGAGCATCTTCCTGAGTCGAAATCCTTTGATGGGTGGTATCCTCGGCAGCAGGGGAGGCCTCCTGCATGTTTTCGGTAGTGAGTGCCGCTCCTTCCAATTCTCCCTGAGCCAGACTTTCCTACAGAGATTGAGTAGATGAGGAGATAGCTGGGTCATCTTGCTGTTCTGCCTCCTCCGCCATCAGAATGGTAGCAGTGGTAGTTACCACTGGCCTTTTCAGTCGACTACGGAAGGTGAAACGGGAGGACTAAAAGGAGGTGTTCGGGATCTAGCGGGTTGGATTGGGGGGGTGAAGACGGAGAAGCAGAAGAGATGGGAATAACATTCTGAGAAGGGGAGATCGAGGCTCGACCTCTGGGAGCCGAAGAACCCCCTCTGCGTGATAGTCCTCTGTGTCGAGGCATTTCAATCACTAGCCTACGACTGGGAGAGTCGAACAAATGAGTATTGAGGAAGGGGAGACACGAACTAAGGACGCCAGGGGAATGAAACTTGCGAACAGACTTGATAGCGCTCAGAGACAGGAAATGCCCAAGGCAGGGGAGGGGCTGGGTCGCTTTAAGGCTATGAGTCCTCATGGCTGGCCAACTAAGAGACGTAAATGCCTTTGCGCTCAACTGACAACCATTAATGCTGGACTGAACCATTTTCATATCGCTCAAGAACCCAAAATCTAACTTCTGTTGTGTGATCTGCATTCATAAATGCGAACGAGTGTGCAGCCAACTGCCGTGAGGGCACTATGCATACTGGGCATGTGTACGAGGAGCACTCGCATCCGGGTAAAATATACTGGTGTTATTCTTTCACCTTGAGATGGATATATATTTGTTTTATTGTAGCAGGGAAACAACCACTACGTTATGATACATCAACTATACTCAAAGGAAAAGACTATTTTTACTATACAACCACATTGAGAATAATAAGTATCTTCCCATGTGTCATCATAGCAACAGATTCCATTTTGCTAATGCATTGTGTTTCGCATTCTAGTGGCTGCCATTATTGCGCAAGTTTCTCCTGTCACTTTTTTCCTCCATGAAAGTTGATAAGAAAATGCTAAGACAATGCTAAATATCAAATTTTAGCAGACATTCTGAAAACCTTTTTGATCCATTTTCTAGCATGGTTCACAATATGCTTTGATAGTACTACGATGTATCTCTTCCAAAACTTGATTGTCTTTCATAGTTGGACAACTAATTTTGTAAATGATCTCTTTAAATTTGTCTTGGACTCAAACATTTTTGGATGTTCTTGAAGATGGGCCAAGTCTTCACCCAAAACATCCAAACATATCAATAACAACACATAGTGCAATAGAAATATTCATCCTCATCTAGTTATTAAATGCAGAAATATTCCTCTAAAAGCCTGGATTTCCCATACACTAGGGCTATTACTTATATAACCCTTAATTTTAGCTTCTCTTGCATGTTTGGCTATTCAGCTGGAATATGTCAAAATATAGAGTTCCTTGATGTCTTCACTCCAACTTATTGGATGTCATCTCAAAAAAAGGCTCAAAGGATATTCCAAATATTATCTTTAGAGGTGGCCATTTCGACTCGAAAGGCCGAGTATCCATGCCATCAGTCACAATCTTCTATGCATGTGTACATTACCAAGCAATTTATCATCAATAAATATTGTTGCAAGACAATAATTGTTCAAATAAATTTCTAAGATGTTCTGGATATCTAAAGATATTTCCTTATAAATCTCAAGTTCAGCAAAGCATCCAACATATGGATCATGAAATAGTGGATCCTCACACTAATATATTCAACATGGGACCGAGACAAAGATATACAAATTGTAAACTCCCTCACGTAGATGAGAAAGTGGTGTTGGAAACTCTCCACGTTAGAATTGACATTCTTACCATATTCAAATGGTGTCCCTCAATGTAAACAATTCTTCAATAATATGGCCACTCTCCCACATGTGTCACTTCTCCCAATCCTTATGCTTAATTGGCACACTACACCTATGCATGTCATTGGACAATGTGTATTTCTTGGGACTTTATATCCATTGTAGTGGGCCTCCATCCCTCTTCTATTACAAATTATACTTCTTAGGGCAGGGGAAATCACAACTCCTTGCCCTCCCTCATTTCATTGCAACATGAAAATCTTTTCTTGCTCTCTTTCCATTTCACGACAATTATTCAATTGGAAATCTCAATTTCAAGCCCTTCCTTCCAGCTTTAGTTTAATATTTTCATTTCTATCAACTCCAAAAGCAGGTGATAGAAAGGATGGGTAGAAGGCTTAGTACCCAAGCTAGAGTTAAAGAGGAAGAAACATTGAGTCAGACACTGGAAGATTCCTCTCATGGGGTAAAAGGATCACAACGAGGCAACAGTAAGCCCCAGAGAGAGAAAGAAGATGCTACTGTATGCAGAGGTAACAATCAGAGTATGGTGTAACACTATATATTAAGCTCCATTATCATCCCCCCAAGACTTCGATTGTTGAGGAGAGAGAAGATATTTTAAAAGAAGAATTTGGCAAATTTGAGGCTATAATTAGCAAAGTGGAAAGCTTGCACAATTTTGTATAGAGACCTTGTGAGCAAGTTACAGATGTTGATACACTCTTTCATCTCACATCCACACTCCTCACTACTGTTAACAGATCACAAAAAAATGATGGTGATACTCCAGTTGATTTTATTAGTAGTGATATTCTAAGAAAATATAGTGACCAGGCATATGGAAGCAGGTCTTTGGAGGGAAATGACGATCAAACCCAAATATCATGGAGAAATATTGGGCTTCTAGCTGCTTCTGTTTTCCAGCATGTGGCAAGAATTTGCACTATGCTTGGACCAATGGATAATGAACCCAAGCAAAGGAAAGCCATAGTACAAAGAAAACAGACTAAGTCAACAAAAGGCACTTGACTTGAAGCAGTGAAAGAGTCCCCAGAAGATGAAAAATTAGAAACATAAAAGAATATGGCAAGCATATTTAACATTTTGAGAAAACAGAAGCAAGCCAGATTAGAGAATTTGGTTATAAATAGAATAGCATTTTCCCAGACAGTAGAAAACATCTTTGCATTATCATTTCTAGTAAAGGATGGTACAGTTGAAATAAATGTTGATGAAAATGGAAAAAATTTTGTTGTCCCCAAAAATGCTCCCAGAGCTACAGAAATGGCATCTAGAGAAGCTTCTTACCGCCAATTTGTTTTTTGATTTGATTTTAAAGACTGAAAGTTGATGATGGGAGCTGTTGAAATTGGTGAGGAGTTGATGCCTCATAGAACCAATCCACTTATGATTCCTTGTTCTGAGAAGGCTGCAGAGACTCCTATAAGAGAGATTTCAAGAAATAGGGGCAAAGTGGTACGTGCAACTCTTGAGGTACAGGAGGATAAATGTGGAAGTGATGATGGTGGTGGAGGTCTTCAAAGACTAGCACCAAAGAAGCGAAGTAAGTGTCTCCTATGACTTTTGCTACTTTTTTGGGTGCTTTTTGTTGGAAACTATCTATATTTCTATTAGTACATTGTAATTCATACAGGAAGCTAATCTTCAATTTAAGAAATATGGTATATAAACAATGCTATATTGTTCTCATAATTAGTTATAATTAAGTTTACTAGCAGTGCAAACCCTCGATCATGTAGTACACCCCTTTAGGCATGGTTCCAAGGCCTGGGCAGAAGACTGACATCATGTGAAAGGAAATTGCTAATGTAAGATGTCAAGTTTGATCTATTAAACCATGATTAGTCTCCTTGTGACAGTATGTTGTAATTTTATGTTTGAAAAGTATTTTGAGATACCACACAAGAGAAAAGTTTCCGATTTTGTAGTTGGTTTAATTTGAGAATACATAGGGATGAGAGTAGGGTAAGGCTAGGCGAAAATAGATGTAAATACAAAGGTTCAAAAAACTAGCTAGTAGACCTTACCATACCCAAACCCTTTTACTGGCACTACAGGGATAGAGAGATCCACCCAAAGGCATGTGGAGAATAAGTAGGGATATGCATGCTCTGGATTGACTAATTGCTTGAGCCTAGCTCAAGCAGGCACAACTAGTAGATGGCAAGAGATTGGGAATATATATATCTATTAAGTATGTGTATATGAAATTCATTATGTCCCCTTTTGATTTTCAAGGTGGGAGGAATGCAATGGAGAAAGGGAGATCATATTTTTCCTCTATATCCCACCTATCAGGACACTAGGATAAGTCCCAATAATAAGAGTTGGGTTCACTCATAAGTATATGATTGTAAAAGGCCATCATGAACTTTATTAAACTAAGTTATCCTTTAGTTGAGTTTCATCCTTTAGTTGAAGCTTCAAGAAAGATACTTGGCCTCTTTTCAACCCTTCATTCTTCCTGGAATAGCTACAGAACAACCCTATTTTACCCACGTTGAATGCCTCTTCTTGTTGTGATTTTAAATTTCAAAATTCAACCCTTCTCCCTACAAGAGCACCCAAGAACAACACTCAAAACAACCTCTCTTTCACACGTGGTACCTACAGCAAAACATAAGACTTCCATGTTGCTTCTAAGGCTTCTTTCTTGCTATCTTATGGATCCTTCTTGTAGTGGCTAGGGCCTCCCTTTGACTACGTCTCGGGCCTCTGTGAGTGCTACTTTAGACCTTCATTAACTGCGGCTATATGCTTCTTCTTGATGGCTAATAAGGGCCTCCCTCTTGCTACAAATTAAGGCCTCCTTTGTTGTGGATAAGAGCCTTCCTTTTGCTGCGTATATAACCTCTCTTGACTGCGTCTTTATGCCTTTCTTGACCGCAGCTTAGGCCTCTCTCTAGATTGTGTCTTAGGCCTCTCTCTTGTTGTGGCTAAGCCTCCTTTTGGCTGCAGTTAGGGCTGCCTTTTACTACAACTAGGGCTTCCTTTTTTACTGTGGCTAGAGCTCCTTCAGGATTGCGTCTAGGTCTCCCTTCATGATTGCAGCTAGGGCTCCTTTGTTACCGCAACTAGGGTTGCACTATTGGAGCCTTCTAGCCTTGCACTGCTTGGGGACTCCTGCACTGTAGCACTCTCTGCTAATTCATCCGCATCCATCTCTACCCATATCTGCCAGTCCTACTACTATCTCTTTGGGGTTCCCGTAGCAACGTATAATTCAAGAGGTTGGGTACCTCAAGTATCTGCCCCTTATAGCTTGTATTCCTGCTGACTACAACTCGATGTCTCCCCACGTCTTCTCTAGATGCACATGAGCACTCCCTGTAGTCCCTAGCATGCCCTGGGACACTACAGCATGAGCACTAGTGCATTAACTATGCTAAAAGGTCACTTTCTTGTTAATTTGACCATGAATATCTCTTCTACAAAGCAATATTTCTTAGATTTGTTTATGTTAGTGGTTTGATAAGAACATTTTTATAGTCTCTTCGCTGAATTTCTTAAATTTTTTACATTTATGCTTTTTGACAAAAGAGGGCTAACATTTTACCTTAGCTAAGTAAGGATTCTTTAAATAACCTTCTAGCTTGGTTCCTTTTTGTTCCATCTAAGCTTGGAAAAGTGTCATGAATTTACATTGAACAATGTAAGAATCTAGTCTTCTCCATAAACAATAAAGCCCACTCTTTCATTTTGCAAATTACCTACTAGTTCTCGACATATTCTTTGAAATTTCTATGCTGAAGGTGTTGGATTTAGGTAAGTGATACAGAATGCACACCTACAATTCTATTGTTCACCTATTAGACCAGTGAAAATTATAGGCAAAATTGGAAGGGTTGGACATGAATGTTCCAACCATACTCTTATTGGCCTGCAATACATATATTCATAACACATACCTACAATACTATTGTTCACCTATTCCGCTAGTGCATATTGTAGGCAAACTGTTAATGTTGGACTTCATTGTCTCAAGTTCACACACCAGCGCTAAAGATGCAACGTATTGTGTGCATCCTTAGATATGTTTGACATTGCAAGATAACTTTTTAAATAAATGCATGTATAAAACTTCTATATTAGCAAAATAACCATCAATATTTTTTCTAGCATTTTGGGCTGAATTCACAATAGTATGCTTAAAAGTGTCATTTCAATGTCTAGAATTTAGGATATATAAATGTCAAATATATACTCTACATCTTTGGGTTATCTCCTTTTCAAATCTGAGTTTTTTTGGGCTACATGTTAATTGTTTAAACTTTGAACTTTCAGTAAATTCATGAATGGACTTCGTAAATACTTGAATGAATGGACTTCATAAGGCAGTGGTACCATAAATTGTGTTATTTCAAAAATTTGACTTCCACATTTTCACAAAATACAATGTCCTCAATAAATACTTATATGTATAGATACTTATGTTTAGGATTATATATGTGTTGGAGCGGTTCCTTTATGTTTTACTATAATCTTGATGCTGACAAGCTTTAGCTAACTTTTTTCATCAATTGTTCATAGAATATGCAAAAGATTTCATTGTCAAAATGTGGCAAAAATTACATTTATCCTAATTTGATTTTTTATTGTTCATGACAAGATAATCATGTTACAGGAATGAGGTATCCTATAGTCTGTTTCAATTTGTGAATATTTTTTTCCTCCCATTTTTTTACAAGGATGTAGATTTCATTTTCATGTTGATGGATTTTGCATGTATCTTATCTAGCCCCAAATGCTAGTAATGGAGCAGATTTTGAGAAGTAGTCGTGGAAACAGACTATCAGAGGTTAATGCTAGAATACCACTTCCACTTGGTATGAAAGAAATTTTGATGGTAAGTGACATAAAGAAGAGTTATTTAATGACAGGGTTGAAAGGGCAACCTCATGTCTTAGTTCTAAGTCATTTATTTGTGTTTCTTAGCTCTAAGTCATCTGTTTTTGAGCTTTACTAGATCAATTATTTCACTAATCCATTATGCATGGATTGTATTTCTCACCCAATGTTAGTTACTTGACATGGTTGATATAACATTCAATTCTAGGCCACTTTTATTTTAAGTCAAAGATTTTATTGATTAAAAGGATGTTCATATTTTGATTGGTTTACTTGGAGCTTGATTTAAAAAAAAAAAAAAAAATTCCACGTGGATGTTATTTTTACAAGGTGAGCTCTTTGCACTAGTAAGGTCAGATGAGTCCTAGAACATAGGTATACAACAAGAACATCTTTTGCCTTTGTTGTGTATCTGTTATTCTCTATATCATTGATGGATGATTATTGATTATGTAAAATAGAGGATGGGAAGGTCCTGCCAATTCTCTTGACAAAACAAAATAAAATGGAGTGGTAGAATTATGTTTTAAAGGGTGAGCCAAAAATCAGTACTTGAAAGGTAGAACTTGATAATGGTAAGCTATCTGATCTAGATCTAGAGACACAATAGACCGTGGAAAAAAAGTGATGGTATTGACAAGTCTTCCCAGAAAATAAGCTCTTATTGTTAGACCACTGCCCAAATTTCAATTATCTGCAATGGACATAGTGAATCTAGCTTTATTTGTATGAATAATGACTTTGGCCATTTTCCTATTCATTTCCTATGAATGATTTTGATTTTCAAACTCCAACTAGTTTGTTGTTAAATTAAGTAAAGCTTTGATGACAAACTTATAGTTTTCAAATCTCATTTATAAATATATTTTCTTGAGAAAATTTGTCTTTTTACTTTAGGTACTATAGATTGCTACTGTGTGACATATGCTATGATATAATTGCCTAGATAAATAGATGAAAGTTTTGTACAACATAGTCTTTTTTAAATCTAAAGTAACAATATTTCCAAATACAAAGTTTATTAATTAAGAACATCTTTTAGACTTCTTTGCTAAGTTATGATTATATTTCGGTAGGGGGCTTTGTGCACGTTGATACTGTGTTGGCTCTTTGGTTTTTTTTAGGTAATAATGGTTAATAAGGAATGTGTTCTTGAGCAGCAGGCGCACATCTTATTCTACTATCAATAGGTAAATCCATGGTTTTCAGGCATGGCAACAAAAACGCAGATGTTAATGGGATATCCAAAGTCCATGTTGGATGAATTTAATACTAGTGATGGTTTTTATTCCTTGTCAGATAAAGAATGTCATGAGTCAAATTCAAATAAACAGAAGGAACTCAAGAATGAAGGTGAAGCTATTTCTTTCTGTCCAAGTCAATTTCTTTTATTTGTTGGTTGCTGTCATGTTTTGAGTGTGGACTTGTGAAATTCCAAATTGCATGTTGGTTTATGTAAAGGGGATATATATATATATTTATATATCATATGTCGTTCATGGTTTCCAAAGATCCATGTTACATTTGCACAGAAGTTTAGATATCATTTAGATATCTAAACACCAAACAACAATAGCATTGGGATTTTTCTTTCACTCAACCTATGACATATTGCATCTATCTTCATCAATGTTCTTCTTCCATATGTTATCAACTTATGAAATTTACTTTGCAATATTTGGTGCATTTTCTAGTTATAGGTCATTTATAGATTATAAATGTCTTCAGACTTTCACTTCTAATGGAGTATTCAACTAAACATATTGATTCTCATATACATAATTATTTTTGCCTCCACCCACTTTTCATAACTTCCATAACCATTAGGTAGGGACTTGCAACTTCGATGTTGCTTTGCTTGTTTAGTAAAATATTGTCGAGACTTTAATTTATTGAAAGTTGTAGAATTTACAATTTATGAAGTTTGAAGGTCTAATTTTAAAAGTCTAATTCTTTAAAGGGGGCTAGCTTAATGGAAGAGCACCTGCTTTACAATTAGGAGGTTGGTGGTTTGATTCCATTGTGCCCTGACATGATCCATGTGGAATGAGATTTTGACCATCACCAATGAGATTTGGTGACATTTTTCAACCGTCACCAAAATATGAAATGGTGACAGTCAACGAATGCCACCATATATATGCATCAATAGTGACAAACCTCAAAGGTATGTAACCATAAATCGTTGTTGTTGATATGAAATGGTTATAGTCGATGTCCATCATTATAGTCATTAGTTGTGATGGACCTTGAATCTCACCACAACACCTATACTTATGGAAATGCAGCTTTTGTTGAGGGTCAACGAAAATCACCATATATATGCACCAATAGTGATGGCCATGAAATATCCATCACAATAAATTGTTGTTGTTCATATGAAATGGTGACGGTCACTATCCGTCATTATATTCAATATTCATGACGGACCTTTAATGTCACCATAACACCTATACTTTTGGTGACGCCACCTTTGGTGACGTTCAATTTTTTGTGACAGAGGCTATGGTCTGTCACCATTGCTCATATGAAATGGTGACGGTTGCTATCTGTCATTATAAATCATTATTGGTGACGGACTTTGAATGTCACTACAACACCTATACTTTTGGTGACACCACCTTTGGTGACGTTCAGTTTTTGGTGACGAAAGCTATGGTCCGTCACCATTGCTCATATGAATTGGTGATGGACTTTGAATGTCACTACAACACCTATACTTTTGGTGACACCACTTTTGGTGACGTTCAGTTTTTGGCGACAAAGGCTTTTTTGTCCTTCACCAATGAGCTTATGGTGACATTTTTCACCCCTCACCAATGTCCTTTTTTCTTGTAGTGTAATTGAGCATTCTGTCATAAATAACTCATGCATGTCAGTTCAGATAGAGACCCAGTTAAGATCAAAGGAGGGACAATGTACTATCAGTTGGATGAATTTTTCCTATAAAGGAAACTTATCTATGCAGAAGGATTTATCTCCTATAGGATTGCGTAGTTACTACTGGGCCAAGTGAGCAGTGTGAGGTGGGAATTCACATGTGTGGAAGCACTGGACCCGAAGAAAAACTACGCAAGGAAATAGGAGGCTTGGAGGATAGAGAAGAGAGTTTGTGAGAGGCCTTTGACTATCTATGAGCAGCAGAGGGATTATACTGAGAGCTGGATAGCTTCTGAGCTGAGGTTTTCTGTAATTCTATGACTATTTTCCACTTTTATGATAATACAAAGATTGGGGTTTTAGGCTGAGGCTTTCCCCGGGTTATTTCTTCTGTTTTATGTACGATTGTCTTCTCATTCCCAGTTATATGTGTTCTCTTGATCTTGCTCAATTCGATTAAGCTTCCACAAAGTGTTGTAGAAGTGGATCTTGTATTGTGTTTTATTATATTGCATAATCTGTTGATCTATAGTGAGAATTTATACATGGTATTAAAGGTAGCTGATTTGTAGAAAAATTCTACATGGTATCAGAGAAAAGGTGTTCAAGGCGAAGAACAGTATATAAGAAGGAAAAGTTCGAATTTTGTGGTTCCTGAGTATAGAAATCGAGTTCTTATCACATCTCAATTTCACCAATGGCGTTCAGTGGTTTAAGACTCAAGTATGCCCTTGATGGAAACTTGAATTATATATCCTAGAAAGATCGCACGGAGGTAGTATTAGAGGTTAACGGTCTAAAGGGCTTCATTGATCAAGAAGTCCCCAAGCTGACTAATGCTACTCAACTAGCGGAATGGAAGAAATGTGTCGCTAGAGCAAGGAGAATCCTCCTAGAGGGAGTTTGAGACCACATTGTCTCGAGCCTCCATGGGATGGAGACACTATTTTCGATGTGGAAAACATTGAAAGATCTATATCAAAACAACAACGATCAGAGGAAGCTAGCGCTGAAAGACAATCTTCGTAAGATCAAGTGTGAAAAGGGTGACACAATCTCTACATATATGAACAAGCTCACCATGTTCAAGGATGAGCTTGGAAGTGTAGGGATCACGACCGTTGATGATGACATGGTGAGTCTTGCACTCCTCAGTCTTCCCAAGAGCTGGCATAGCTACCAAGACTCAGTAAACGGAAGAGAGAAACTACCAGATTGGGAACAACTTTGGTCGGATCTGATGTAGGAGGAGATATGGAGAAGCACCAGAGATGGATCTTCTTCATCCAAGGAGGATGAAGAAAATTGTGCCTTAGCGAGTAAGGCAAAGAAAGGGAAGGAGAAGGATTCTCATCCCAAATCGAGTTCTTCCTATAGTGGGAAGAAGTTTAACAAATCAAAAGTGCGATGCTTTCATTGTCATGAAGTGGGCCATTTTGCTACAAATTGTCCATTGAGGAAATCCAAGAAGGGATCCATGGAAGGATAAGAAGGTGAGGCACTGGCCTCACAGTTCGAGTTGGATTTCACACTTTTCGCATGCATGGTTTCATCCATGGAGGGAAGTGGTTGGTTTCTTGACAGTGGAACTTTTCTCCACATGATTGGCAACAAGAGTTTGTTCACTACCTTCGAGGAGAAAGATCTCCAGATACTCATAGCGATGGGTAATGATGAAAAGTATAGTGTCTCAGGTGTAGGCACGATTGTTTTTCAGAGGGAGCATGGAGCTTGCATTACCTTGAGCAATGTCAAGTATGTTAGGATTGAAGAAAAATTTGGTGCCAATCGCCATGCTGGAAGACAAGGGCTATGATGTATTCTTCAGTAACGGGAAGGTTTTCCTTTGACACATCACCACGAGACAGGTGAAGTAGATTGATTCACGAGTCAAGAACCTGTATGCTCTTGAGGTTCAAGATGCATGTAAAGCCTTGAGGAGCAAGGCAACTAATGGAGACTTGGTGGTTGAGAGGGAGAGTACATTACCTCTCAACATACAGCGCCAAAAGAAGTCTCAGACAATTGTGGAGGAGCCATAATTGGTGAAGCAACTTTAGGAGGTTGTGGAGCAGCCACAACTAGAGAAGTTGAGAGGAGATCAAGTAGAGACATCTACTCATGCAGAGCCCTCCAGTAGGGGGAAATTTCGAGCCAGGTGGGCAGAAGGATCACATACAGCCATACCTCTAGGTGTGAGGTGGGGCAATGTGAAGCGATAATCTCAAGAAGGCTGAAATAGGGGCAGGATCCTTTAGGTACCCAACCTCTTTGATTAGACCTTGCTATGGGAGCCCCGACAAGGAGTAGCAGGACTGGCTGAGTGGGTAGAGATAGATGCGGATGGAGCGACAGAGAGAGATACAGTGCAGGGATCCCAAGATAGTGTAGAGCTAGCAGGCTGCAACAATGCGAGAGGCACAGGAGTTTTGCACCAGTGCAGGATGGCACAAAGTGGTGTGCAATGGTGCAAGATGCATGGAGTGTTGTAGCAGCTCGGAGATCAAAGAGGGTGCACTTGCTAGCAACAGAGGGAGCTTCAGCATCAGAGGGTGTTTCTAGCCTAACAGGGAGGTCAGTTGGGAGATTTTTTGTTTCTAGAGTTGCTGGAGCAATAACACTTGGGAGAAGTGTTGTATTCAGAACATTCCAAAGGTTTAGGATTGAGTTCGAGTTGAATGCCTTTCTTGTTGAGAGGGTGTGTCGAAAATGGCAACAAGAAATGCTAAAAATAGAATTTCTATAAATAGCAGTTCGGGTACCAATGTTGGACATAGCAACAAGGAATGAAAAATGGAAGTGCTAAAAATAGCATTTCTATAAATAACATTTAGGGATGTATTCCTATTTTAGTTAGTCCCTGAACTAAAATAGAGAAGTAAAAATTAGAGTTTGATCTTAGCAGTTGTTTGTAAAATAATTAATTAATTCACCATGAGTTAATTAGTTGAAGAAAAACAAACATGAAGTCTATGTAGGACATGCAATAGTTTCCCCATTAATTGAGGAATTTATCCACCAGTTAAAGATATAAGGATGAGTTGTAATATTGAGTTGTAATTAGTTGGCTCAGTTAACTGAGTCGAGTCCAGTTAGATTAATTCAAACAATTTGTTGAATTAATGTGAGTTCAGTTAGTTAATGCTTGCATGCATGTAACTGCTTCTCTCTAGATAATTAAGTATTCTCTCATCAATAATTCATGCATGTCAGTTTAGATAGAGACCTAGTTGAGATCAGAGGAGGGACAATGTACTATCAGTTGGATGAATTTTTCCTATAAAGGAAACTCATCTATGCAGAAGGATTTATCTCCTTCACAATTGCGCAGTTACTACTGGGCCAAGTGGGCAGTGTGAGGTGGGAATTCACATGTGTGGAAGCACTGGACCCCATGAAAAACTACGCAAGGAAATAGGAGGCTTGGAACATAGAGGAGAAGGTTTGTGAGAGGCCTTTGACTGTCTATGAGTAGCAGAGGGATTATACTGAGAGCTGGATAGATTCCGAGCTAAGTCTTTGTGTAATTCTGTGACTATTTTCCACTTGTATGATAATACAAAGATTGGGGTTTTAGGCTGAGGCTTTCCCCAGGTTATTTCTTTTGTGTTATGTGTGATTGATTTCTCATCCTCAGTTATATGTGTTCTCTTGATCTTGCTCAATTTGATGAAGCTTACACAAAGTGTTGTAGAAGTAGATCATGTATTGAATTTAGTATATTGCATAACCTGTTGATATACAGTGAGAATTTCTACAATGCCCTCATAGATAGCCTTAATTTTTTTGTGACTTGGGAACCCAACCAAGTCATTGACAAAACAATGTTGTGCCCAACCCAAACTCTCCCTTTGTAGGAAATTACTTTGTACACTCCTTATCAAAACTATAGACTTGCCTCTTGAAAGTCCTATTCTGAACTTATCCTAACACACTTCGTCCTTGGGGCACCTGGAATTCACTGACACTCCTTGGCACACTACACTCTTATTTGTTCATTTCCAAGCATTTTGACCTAGTTCTCCCTTGTGATGCCTTGGCACTAGCTAGTATACCTTTTCACTCCCTCCTTAGCACACCTGTAACTCACTGACAATTCATTTCCATGAATTTGAAATGAGTGATCCCTTGTGTCCCTAGAAGTTTTCCCTCACACTCCCTAGCATGCATGGATAAAATATTTATAAAATTTTCCCATATCCTACTATCTAGGTTTTGGTTTTTTACTAACTAAAAATGTGATAACTGAAGAACAATCATGGGATATGATATAAAAATCCTCAAACTTGATTATCCAAATATATTTTAGGTCAAGCATGCCAAGTTTGAGGTCCACCAAGTCGAATTTCAAAAAGTTCTAGAACCCTATCAACAATTTTGGCCTAGCGAAGTTGTGAAAAATGGGTCTCAAAGTGCCACCTGTAACTCTAGGACAGTAAGTTTTGTGTAAAAAATGGGAGAGGCTTTTGTTTTTGGGTATGTTATGAACAAAAACCTCCTCCTGTTTTGGAAATTACTTTCCCATTTGTTCAAAATCCAAGCTTGAAGTTGGTCACACAGAAACAGAACAAATCCTCGAAAAAGCGCAACAAATAGTTGATTTGAAATTTTGATGATTGAATGAGGTTTTGAGTGTTGCTGAATACATGGTAGCATTCTATTCTTTTATGGTACTGTGATGAAAGAATTTTTTATGACACTATGAAAAACAAGTCCAGAAATCTATGTGGCTCTATGACGCTTCTCTATGGTTCATAACACATCTGAAGTATTATATCACTATGGAATGAAAACTCTCTGCCATATATATTCTTGAGAATTATAAATATTTCCAAGGAGATCTATATAAACATGGAATCCTAATAGATTCAACGAACCCAAGGCATCCAAGGCAGCCAAACTTTCTGAGGATGACAGATTGGCAAATAAGATAGTGGTCTGAACTAATAAAAAAGGATAAAGGAATACGGCTTGCTGGTTAAAATTTGTAAGGACCCGCACTTATGGAGCCACAACCTAGTCTAGGCATTAATAAAAATTGATTATTGCACGCATATTGCCGCCATTGTTGGTGATGGTGATATTATGACTTGGGGTGATGCAGTGATTTAGATTATAAATATTATAAGACCAAACCCAAATTCTAAGATTCTAAGACCAAACCCAGATTCTCACGTGTCGTGGAAATTCAACATATGCCTTGTTCACCTAAGAACTACATGTAACTCTTATTACGCTACTCATGTAGAATGTAAACTCATCCCACTTAACAAGTTACCAAGACAAGGCTCATCACATCCAACCATGGCCATAAAAGAACTAAGCAACACGATTTACATCTTCACATGCCATAACACTTGACATGTATCAGAATTCCTTAGCAGTATGTGACATGTGTTAGCATCCCCTACATTCCTTAGCATGCTTTGACACTCCCTAACACACCCTAGCACTTCCTGTCGTGCCTTGGTAGTTTATCAAGCCTTGGCACTACCTATCATATAACCTTGTCACTCCCTCCTTAACATATCTAGAACTTGTTTACACTCCCTGTCACACACTCTTATTCATTTATTTCCATGAATTTTGACTTGGTGCTTCCTTGCATTTCCCTGACTCTCCCTAGCACACTTTGGCACACCCTAGCACGTGACACATCTTTCCATGTCGGCCTAGCACTCTAGAATTCCTTGGCACTACCTAACATAACTTGTCACTCTCTCCTTAGCACACTTAGAGCTTGTTGACACTCCTAGTCAAAAACTCTTATTCATTCATTTCCATGCATTTTGACCTTGTTCTCCCTTGTGTTTCCCTAACACTCTTTAACTCTCTTTGGCACATGTTGCTACACCCTAGCACCTAGGATATCTTGGCATGTTACCCTGGCCTTTATCATGCCTTAACACTACCTAGCATACCTTGTCACTCCCTCCTTAACACACCTTCAACTCACTGACACTTCCAATCACAAACTCTTATAATGTATTCATTTCCATGCATTTTGACACAGTGCTCCCTTGTGTTTCCCTCCCAACTAACACTTCCTTGCACGTGTTGACACATCTTAGTCATATGACACCCTAACACTCTAACATTCCTAAGCACTGCCAAACATGCCTTGTCACTCCTCCTTAGCACACTTAGAACTCACTGACACTCCCTACCACACACTCTTATTCATTCATTTCCATGCATTAGGACCCACTTCTCCCTTGTGTTTCCCTAACACTCCTTAACACTGGCACACCCTGGCACATGGCACATTTCGACATGCTTTCCTAGCACTCTATCATGCCTTGACACTATCTAACATACCTTGTCACTCCCTCCTTACCAGACTCAAAACTTTCTAACACTCCCTATCACACACTCTTATTCATTCATTTCCATGCAATTGAAACTAGTCCTCCCTTGTGTTTCCCTGGCACTCCCTAACATGCCTTGGCACCACACCCTAACACCTAGCACATCTTGGCATGCCTTAGCACTTGGTAAGTCTTGGCATGCCTAACATGCCTTGGAACTTTCTAGCATGTGTTAGCACTTCTTGACATTCCTTTCACACCTTGGCACTCCCTAGTTGGCATGCCCTCATAGATAGCCTTACTTTTTTTGTGACTTGGGAACCCTACCAAGTCATTGAAAAAATAGCGTTGTCCCTAGCCAAAAGTCTCCCTTTGTCTAAAATTGCTTTTTACATCTCCTTATTGTAATCATAGGCTTACCTATTGAAAGTCCTATTATGAAATTCTCCTAACACAATTCATTCTTGGGACACCTGGAACTCACTGAAACTCCTTGGATGACATTCTTATTCATTCATTTACATGCACTTTGACATAGTTCTCCCTTGTGATGCCCTGACACTCCCCAACACTACTCGACATGCATTGACACGGTCTAGCATGTGTTAGCACTGCTTTTCATTCCTTGGCATGTCCTGACACTCCTTAGATATCATGTTCCCATAACTACCCTTTTTTTAAGACTTGGGAACCAACCAAGTCCTACCTCGACTACAACATCTTGACCAATTTACGATTACTACAACTATACTATGCCTTGTTAACTTAAGAATGGCGTATAACGCATCTTAGGCTACTCGTCCAATCATAACTCATCCGACTTAAAAAGTTACCAAGTCAAGGCTCGTGTCCAACCATGGCCATAAAACAACAAAGCAACATAATTTACATCTTGACATGCCATAACACCTAGCATGTGGCACGTCTAACAATCCATTAGCACTACGTGGCATGTGTTGGCATCCCCTACATTCCTTGGCATGATTTAGCACTCCCTAGCACACTATACTACTCCTTGAGATGCCCTAGCCCTCTTGCATGTCTTGGCATTGCCTAACATATAACTTTGTCACTCTATCCCTAGCACATTTGGAACTCATTGACACTCTCTATCACACACTCTTATTCATTCATATCCATGCATTTTGAACTAGTTCTCACTTATGTTTCCATCACACTCCCTAACACACATTAGCACACCTTGGCACTTGACACATATTGGCATGTATCCCTAGCACTATATCATTCCTTGACACTACATAGCATACCTTGTCACTCCTTCCTTAGCACGCCTAGAACTCGCTGACACTCCTTGTCACACACTCTTATTGATTCATTTCCATGGATTTGAAACTAGTTCTTCCTTGTGTTTCCTTGGCACTCCATAACACTCCCTGGCATGCATTGGCACGCCTTAGCACTGACACATCTTGGCATGTTTCCCTGGCCTCTAACATTCCTTAACACTAGCTAACATACCTTATCATCCCCTCCTTAGCATACTCTATCACTCCCTAGCACACTGTACCACTCCTTGACATGCCTTGGCATTGCATAACATATAATTTTGTCACTCCCTCCTTAACACACTTGGAACTCATTGACACTCCCTATCACACACTCTTATTTGTTCATTTCCATGCATTTTGAACTAGTTCTCCCTTGTGTTTCCATCATAGGCATTGACACACCTTGGCACTTGGCACATCTTGGCATGCCACCCTAGCAATCTAGCATTCCTTGGCACTACCTAGTACACCTTGTCATCCCTCCTTTTCACACTCAGAAATCGCTGACACTCCTTGTCACATACTCTTATTTGTTCATTTCCATGCATTTTTACCCAGTGATCCCTTGTGTTTTCCTAGAACTCGCTAACACTTTGTGGCATGCATTAGCACACCCTAGCACCTGACACATCTTGGAATGTTGTCTCGGCTAACATTCCAAGGAAATACCTAGCATACCCTTTCACTTCCTCCTTAGCACACCTAAAACTCATTAATACTCCCCATCACACACTCTTATTCATTTATTTTCATGCATTTGAAACTACTACTCCCTTGTGTTTCCTTGGCACTCCTTAAGACTCCCTGGCATGATTTGGCACACCTTAGCACCTGGAACATCTTGGAATGCCTAAAAATCCTTGGAAATATTTAGAATGTATTAGCACTTCTTGGAATTCCCTGACACACCTTGGCACTCTCTAGTTATCATGCCCTCATAGATAGACTTACTTGTTTTGCAGCTTGGGAACCCAACCAAGTCATTAGAAAAATAATGTTGTGCCCAACACAAAGTCTCCCTTTGTCTAAAACTACTTTGTCCAGCCCCTTATCATAACTGTAGGCTTGCCTCCTAAAAATCCTATTTTGAACTTCTCCTAACACACTTCATCCTTGGCACACTTAGAATTCTCTAACACTCTTTGGCACACATTCTTATTCATTCATTTCCATTCATTTTGACCTAGTTCTCCCTTGTGATGCACTGACACTCCCTAATACTCCTTGGCATGCATTAACACTATTTGGCATGTTTTTTCAAGCCTTTTTCATTTCTTGGCATGCCTTGGAAGTCCCTAAATATCATGCCCTCACAACTATCCTTACTTTTTTTGCGACTTGAGAATCAAACCAAGTTCTTGCTTGACTATAACAGCTTGACCAAGTTACAAATACTACAACTAGACTATGCCTCATCACCTAAGAACTTCCTATAAATCATCTTAGGCTACTCATTTCCAATCTCAACTCATCCCACTTAACAAGTTACCAAGGTAAGGCTCACGTCCAACCATGGCCATAAAACAACTAAGAAACATAGTTTACATCTTGACATGCCATAGCACCTAACATACCTTAGAATCCCTTGGCACTATGTGACACATGTACTTAGCATCCCCTGCATTCCTTGGTAGACTTTGACACTCCCTGACATGCCTTGGCACTCTAGAATGCCATAGCACTGTCTAGCATAGAAATTTACATTAACATAGCCAAACAAAGTCCTATAAGTAACATTTATTTTCCATTTTTCCCAAGAGCTAATAAAATAACCTTTTTTCCTCAAGAACCTCTTCCTAATGTCACCTTCTACCTTTCCCAACCCATTTCCAAGGATAATTAACATCCCTACATAGGCTTAGGGAAAATTTAGGGTTAGGGTTAAAAGCATTCAAGTCACTTGAAGGCATTTTGTAGGTTAAAAACCTTACCCCTTCGGCCATTAAACCCTAATTTAATTCATCTACCATATTTCAAAGATTTTAGACAATTATTTACCATTATTGTATGTTGGCTCTATGCCAGACTCATTCTTAATGAAATGTTTCTAAATATGGCCTATCATTGTCTAATGTCCTAATGTATTCCATCTTATAGGGGCAAGAAGGTCTCACTAGAGACACACAATAATTTCCATTAATAAAGCGCAACATGTTAAACATTTTAGTGGACATCACATTCGTTATGATATTATTAGCATCCATTTAAGCCACTATAACTAACATCATTCAGATGAATAAAAAACAAGCATAGATCACACAAATATATTAGAAATACAAATACATAGGTAGAATAATAATCCATTATACTAATAACATGCATGGTATTACATAACTCTAACGTAGAGTGAACACCAAAAGCCAATAACAAATGTAATCCCTCTTACAACTTCTCCCTAGTATTTAATCTATTTAAGTAACTTACCAACCTTGCATATATAAAAAACTAAAATAACTTAAAAAAACTCAAAATTATAATATAAAATCTACTAACTATAAAACACTCAACACACAAATAACATACAAAAAAATCTATTTTTTTTTTTTTTAAAGAAATGCACAAGTGCACATAACTCCTTAACCTTAATCTATTTTTTTATAAAGAAATACACAAGTGCACATAACTCCTTAACCTTATGTACTTATCCTTCCATAAATCAACGTATTCAACCTTCCACCTATTTACTTCTTTGTACCCATTTATATTTTTTTTTTCAGATTTTGTTAAGCATTCCTCTATGCTAAAACTTAGTGCCTCCACAATCCCTTCCAAGTCACCCTTAAGTTTCTTCTATGCTTCATGCTTTTATGACCAATTTTAAAAGTAGCCTTGAAAAACACATGCATTTCATATCAAAATCTCATTTATTTTAAAATATCATTTTTTTTCATTTCCCTGGCATTGTAGCGTTGTCCAGGGCAGGAGGATAAAGGGTGCAGCCACATCCAAGGAAAGAGGAGAAAGGGGGCATCCATGTTATTACAGGTTTAATCTGGTATATTTGGTTGGGTTTGTCCAGGGCGGGAGGAGGAAGGGTGTGGCCATGCTATGTCAGGTCTAATATGGTACATTTGGTTGGGTTTGTCCAGGGTAGGAGGAGGAAGGGCACGACCATGCTATGGCAGGTATGATCTTATACATTTGGTTGAAGTCTAGAAATTGGATCCTGGTGATTTCATTGTTCCATAGAAGGAATCTGCACAAGATTCCCCACACTCCTCGGTGATGGCCCATTCATCTCTCTTTGCAACTTCAAAATACTTATATACAAGTGGAACGAGGCACTCAAGAGGCTGTATGTTCAGGATTTCATGGAGGAATGCAAAGCCGAAGGTGTGGGCGATAATGGATACAACAATTAAGACCTGACCTGTCATATATATAAACAGGATTGACGCTTCAGTCTAACCATGAGTTGAAGCACTTGTCACCAAAATGACATAGGGTCAAACCCAGTAGGCATGCTCCAGGATAAAGAAAACATGTTAAAGATAAAAGCACGTCAAATGAGTTGACTCTTCAATGACTCAGAAGTAAGAAAATTTAACTGATTTAGAGAGAATATGCATGATTTTATTGTTGTGTATTCTTATGGAGTGAGTTATTATGTGGATTTTTCTTTTCCTTGAGGGAGATTCTTATCGACAAATTATGGTGTGTTTATGATAGGAACATCTTGTTATGGAAAATAAAGAAACAAAACCAGATGTGATGAATGTTGTTGAACTTATTTCCATGCCCCAGGGTCACAATCTTGTCAATCTCTTTGAAATGGACATGGTAAGTGCCAAATAAATTATTAGATGAATTGCATGGACAAAATTTCTTTACTAAGTTGGATTCATATTTTGGATATCATCACATTAGAATAAGGAAAGAAAAATTCCTCCAAAAAACCTTCAAAACGCATGGTGGTCATTATACTACATGGAGAGTACCTTGTAGCAGAGTTTTATGTGGCTTTTGTGTTACAGGTTGGCCTAAATTTTCAAAGAAAACCTCCACCATAACCTCTATCATTTGTATCGAAGGAATTTGTGGCAGTTTAGATGAATTTTCACTATAAGTAAAAAGTCTTGGATGGGAAGAGGTTTTTGCAGAAGTATTTTATGGTGCTTGTAGTGTTTTTTGATAGGGATAAATTCCTAGCAATAGTGATAGGGATATTCTGGATGTTATGAAGTTCAAATTATACCTCAAACACTTTGGGATGAGATGAGAGACCCATTTGAATTCTAGCTCAGTGGTGATTAAGAGGATTGAATGTTATGTGAAATGGAAAAATATACACGACACATAAGATCCCAAAAATGGTAAGGTAAATTACCTAATTATAGCAAATTAAAACTACTCTACTCTAATCTAATGAAATAAATGGTGAGATATGAACTATCAAATGAACATATTGTATTGCTAAAAAAAGGAGGAAAGTAGTTAGTTGTTTTCTTGGTGCAAGAAATATCAATATTGTCTGAATTGGTTAAATACAAAAAAATCAGTATATAATCCAATTAGTAATTATTCATTTAGATATGAAGAAAAATACAAAACAAATATTGAATGTGTGAGATATATCAATTAATAACTGGAAAAATCCACTAGTGACTAGTTAAAAATCTCACACGAACATAAACACACATGGATATTACTATAGAAAAGCCATTAGTAACTCATGTACAAATGTATAAATTTCAATCTAATTCCTTCTTCACCCTCAGTGCTTCTCAATGTTATATCTCAAGATTCCCTAGTATAGAAATTTCAAAAAAGTCATTTTCTCTTGTTTAGGACATCTTATAGATACAAAGGTAACCATTTATTTAGGATTATTGACTTCTCCCAAGAGTAGTTACAACTTTTCCCCCACTTCCTTTTTTTTTTTCTATCTCAATTTAATAAAAAAATATTATAATCTTCAAAGTAGCAAAATGACACCCGTTACAAGATCACTAGGCCGTTTACTTTAACCCCTGAGATGTCATATAGATAGGTTTCATAGATTTGAGTAGATAGGATATCATCTTGATCTTGGTGGGCAAGAGTCCTTCCATGGATACATAGTACTCGTATTTTCTCTCTACAAGATTCTCAATATCTATTTCCAAGGAAACCATAAAATAATTTAGTATATTCTATTGCTTGACTAGTTTTGTAGTATGTTTTTTTAAGGAACCCTTGGTTACCTTACTCATGAATATGTTTAATGATAGTTCCCATGCATCGAGAGATTCATCCAATTCTCAATTAACTTCAATATTCATCCTTACTTTCCCTTGACCTCTAGTGGATGGTAGATTGTTCATTTTGATCAACCATTTTTTTAAAGAGTGGTCCCTATGGTAGAGAGCAATAGACTAATCTACATCATTTCCTACATTTTCTAAAGCTTCGAGGGCTTTTCTAACTTCTACATAATCATAGTTAATTTCCTCCTCACTAATCTTAGGTTCTTTGGAAGCGGCATCATGGTACTCTTTTTGGAAATTTTATGAGTTGATCAATCATGTTTGATACTCCTTTTAGTTCTATCCCTTTTTCCTCCACCTTCTCCCTTAATGGGAGAAACTTGGTAGAGATTCTATGCATTTGTTGAAGGAAAGGGAAGACTTTCATCACCATTCCTTTATATGATCAATGCACTTCAACAATATAGGATTGGTAACATTCCAGGTTGGTCTTTTCTAGTTTTAATCCATCATTCTCAGTTATGACCATCCAATTTTGTTTCCCTAATTTTGCTATTTGGTATTTCTATTTCCAGAATCACTTTACCATATCTACTAGATATTTATAGGTATTTGAGATGGAGTTTATTTTTTATTGTGATAGAGGGAAGGGCCAAGTTAGGTATGGACATTGTTCTCCCTATTTATTGAATGATCATACTTAACTTTTGGTCATATCTGAATTGGCTAATGTTAACAACCTTTCATGTCATGGCTAGATTTGTTCCCAACTCTTGAATAGGAATCTAGGCTCTACTAATTGTTGATATGGATGATTGTGAGGGGTTCATGTCCATAATACATGGACTTCATAATCTTCTTGATTTTAACCTGTGCATTATGGGCTTCCTATTGTTCTTTGAGGTCCCCAATGAAGATACATGCATGTCCCACCTAATTAGGAAGCCTTTCGTAAGTCTTTACCAAATTTTTGTAGTTATAAACTATTTCTTACATGGCCTAATTATAGGCTAGAAGATGGATGAGGGATCTCACTCTTTCTCTTACAAGGAAAGTGGGATGATTCTTATACTAAGACATTATTGGTTACTTCTATATTGATAATCCTCCTTGATAATGCTCCTTGGTTTGATCTGAGAGGGATGTGTTTCCTAAAAGTCAGCATACTAACGAAGATAGATGAGATCAAAGTCCCTTCATCACATCATAATTTCTTTCTAGAGTTCCCCATGTGGTGCTGGTCACAATTTTCTCAGTGGGTACTATCAAGACTTGGAGAGAATGCGAGTATATGAATGCAGTTGTTAAGTAGGAATAATATTAATTTTGTTGTTGTTTGTATATGTTATTTATTATGCTCAAAATTTCTATTGTTAGTGGTTCTATTACCCATATCTTCAAAATATTCAATGGGATTCCAACCAGTTCATAGCACAAGGCTACATCATTTCCTACATTTTCTAAAGCTTCGAGGGCTTGTTTAACTTCTACATAATCATAGTTAATTTCCTCCTCATTAATATTAGGTTCTTTAGAAGCAGCATCATGATACTCTTTTTGGGAACTTTATGAGTTGATCAATCATGTTTGATACTCGTTTTTGTCGTATCCCTTTTTCCTGCACCTTCTCCCTTAGTGGGAGTAACTTGGTAGAGGTTCTTTGCATTTGTTGAAGGAAAGGGAAGACTTTCCTCACCATTTCTTTATATGATGAATGGAATTCAACAATATAGGATTGGTAACCTTCCAGGTTGGTCTTTTGTGGTTTTAATGCCTCATTCTTAGCTATGAGAATCCAATTTTGATTCCCTAATTTTTCTATTTGGTATTTCCATTATCTTTGATATCTTTTTTCATTTTCTTATGACAACACTATGCTAGAAGAATCCATAGATACTATATCTTTATAGGTATTTGAGATTGAAATTTTTTATATTGTGATAGAGGGAAGGGTCAAGTTAGGTATGGACATTGTTCTCCCATATCTATTGAATGATAATACTTATGTTTTGGTCATATTTGAATTGGCTAATGTTAACAACCTTTCATGCCCTGGCTAGATTTGTTCCCACCTCTTGAACATGGATCTAGCTTCTACTGATGATTGATATGGATGATTGTGAGGGGTTCATGTCCATAAGACATGTGCATTCTTTATCTTGTTAAGTTTTGACCTGTGCATCATGGGATTCCTGTTGTTCTTTGAGGTCCCCATTGAAGATACATGCATGTCCCACCTAATTAGGAAGCCTTTCTCTAGTCTTTACCTAATTTTTGTAGTTATAAACTATTTCTTGCATGACCTACTTATAGGCTAGAAGGTGGATGGGGGATCTCAGTGTTTCTCTTACAAGGAAAGTGGGATGATCCTTATACTAAGACATTATTGATTTCTTCTATATTGATAATCCTCCTTGATGGAAATTTCAACATTTGACTAGCTTTAGGTTATAGGTGAGACCTTGGTTTGATCTGAGAGGGATGTGTTTCCTAAATATCAACATACCAACCAAGCTAGATAAGATCAAAGTCCCCTCATCACATCGTACTTTTTTGTAGAGTTCCCCATGTGGTATTGGTAATAATTTTCTCGGTGTGTACCATCAAGACTTGGAGAGAGTGCGAGTATATGAAAATGCAACTATTACGTAGGAATAATTTTAATTTTGTTAAAGAGTGACCCCATATAGGTTGGTTGAATTTCAAAATTTGTGGAAAGAACTTGTTATCATTTTGTAACCAACGTTTCAGACTAACTAAGTGAGTCCATCATCAAGGTTGTAATCTGCCTTTTTGATTACCCCTCACAATCATCAAAGAGGAAGATTACAGCCCTGATGATGGACTCACTTAGTTAGTCCAAAATATTGGTTACAAAATGATAACAGGTTCTTTCCACAAATTTTGAAAATTTCATTTTGTTGTTGTTTGTATATGTTATTGCTTATGCTCAAAATTTCTGCTCTTAGTGGTTCTATTACCCATCTCTTAAAAATATTCAACAAGCATCCAACCAGGTTGTAGCACTAGGCTACATCATTTCCTACATTTTCTAAAGCTTTGAGGGCTTGTTTAACTTCTACATAATCATATGTAATTTCCTCCTCAATAATCTTAGGTTCTTTGTAAGCAGCATCATGATACTCTTTTTGGGAAATTTATGAGTTGATAAATCATGCTTGATACTCCTTTTAGTTGTATCCCTTTTTCATCCACTTTCTCCCTTAGTTCGAGTAACTTGGTAGAGGTTCTTTGCATTTGTGGGAATACTTTCCGCACCATTTCTTTATATGATCAATGCATTTCAACAATATAGGATTATTAACCTTCGAGGTTGGTCTTTTCTAGTTTTAATGCCTCATTCTCATCTATGGGCATCCAATTTTGTTTCCCTAATTTTGCTATTTGGTATTTCTATTATATCTGATATTTTCTTTCATTTTCCTGTGACAACACTATGCTAGAAGAATCCATAGCTACTAGATCTTTATAAGTATTTGAGATGGAATTTTTTTTATTGTGATAGAGGGAAGGGCCAAGTTAGGTATGGACATTGTTCTCCCTATTTATTGAATTATCATACTTAAGTTTTGGTCATATCTGAATTGGCTAATGTTAACAACCTTTCATGCTCTGGCTAGATTTGTAGCCAACTCTTGAATAGGGATCTGGCCTCTATTGATGGTTGATATGGATGATTGTGTAGGGTTTATGTCCATAAGACATGTCCCTTCATCATCTTGTTGAGTTTTGACATGTGCATCATGGGCTTCTTGTTGTTCTTTTAGGTCCCCAATGAAGATACATGCATGTCCCACCTAATTAGGAAGCCTTTCTCAAGTCTTTACCTACTTTTTGTACTTATAAACTATTTCTTACATGGCTTACTTACAGGTTAGAAGGTGGATGAGGGATATCAGTATTTCTCTTGCAAGGAAAGTGGGATGATTCTTATACTAAGACATTATTGCTTGCTTCTATATTGATAATCCTCCTTGATAGAAATTTCAACATTCGACTAGCTTCAGGTTAGAGGTGAGACCTTGGTTCGACCTAAGTGGGATGTGTTTCCTAAAGATCAACATACCAATGAAGATAGATGAGATCAAAGTCCCCTCATCACATCATACTTTCTTTGTAGAGTTCCACATGTGGTGTTGGTCACAATTTTCTCGGTGGGTACCATCAAGATTTGGAGGGAGTGCAGGCACATGAATGTAACTATTAAGTAGGAATAATTTTCATTTTGTTCTTGTTTCTATATGTTATTATTTATGCTCAAAATTTATGATGTTAGTGGTGCTGTTACCCACCCCTTCAAAATATTCAACATGCTTCCAACTAGGTCGTAGCACTAGGCTACATCATTTCCTACATTTTCTAAAGCTTTGAGGGCTTGTTTAACTTCTACATAATCATAGTTAATTTCTTGCTCACTAATATTAGGTTATTTAGAAGTAGAATCGTGATACTCCTTTTGGGAACTTTATGAGTTGATCAATCATGCTTGATACTCCTTTTAGTTCTATCCCTTTTTCCTCCACCTTCTCCCTTAGTGGGAGAAACTTGGTAGAGGTTCTCTGCATTTGTTGAAGGAAATGGAAGACTTTCCTCAACATTTGTTTATATGATCAATGCATTTCAACAATATAGGATTGGTAAACTTCCAGGTTGGTCTTTTCTAGTTTTAATGCCTCATTCTCAGCTATGAGCATCCAATTTTGTTTCCCTAATTTTGCTATTTGGTATTTCTATTATCTCTAATATTTTTTTCCATTTTTCTGTGACAACACTATGCTAGAAGAATCCATAGCTACTAATTATTTATAGGTACTTGAGATGGAAACTTTTTTTTCTTGTGATAGAGGGAGGGCCAAGTTAGGTATGGACATTGTTCTCCCTATTTATTAAATGATCATATTTCAGTTTTGGTCATGTTTGAATTGGCTAATGTTAACAACCTTTCATGCCTTGGCTAGATTTGTTCACAGCTCTTGAACAATGATCTGGCCTCTATTGATGGTTGATATGGATGATTGTCAGGGGTTCATGTCCATAAGACATGTTCCTTTATCATCTTGCTGAGTTTTGACCTGTGCACCCCATGCTTCCTTTTGTTCTTTGAGGTCCCCAATGAAGATGCATGCATGTCCCACCTAATTAGGAAGCCTTTCTCAAGTCTTTATCGACTTTTTGTAGTTATAAACTATTTCTTGCATGGCCTACTTATAGGCTATAAGGTGAATGAGGGATATATGTCTTTCTCTTACAAGGAAAGTGGGATGATTCTTATATTAGGACATTATTGGTTCCTTCTATATTGATAATCCTCCTTGATGGAAATTTCAACATTCAACTAGCTTCAGGTTAGAGGTGAGACCTTGGTTCAATGAGAGAGGGATGTGTTTCCTAAAGATCAACATACCAACGAAGATAGATGTGATCAAAGTCCCCTCATCACATTGTACTTTCTTTATAGAGTTCCCCATGTGGTGTTGGTCACAATTTTCTCGATGGGTACCATCAAGACTTGGAGAGAGTGCGAGTATATGAATGCAACTGTTAAGTAGGAATAATTTTCATTTTGTTGTTGTTTGTATATGTTATTTCTTATGCTCAAAATTTCTACTGTTAGTGGTTCTATTACCCACCTCTTCAAAATATTCAAAACACTTCCAACCGGGTTGTAGCACTAGGCTACATAATTTCTTACATTTTCTAAAGCTTCAAGGGCTTGTTTAACTTCTATATAATCATAGTTAATTTCCTCCTCGCTAATCTTAGTTTCTTTAGAAGCAACATCATGATACTCTTTTTGGGAACTTTATGAGTTGATGAATCATTGTTGATACTCCTTTTAGTTGTATCCCTTTTTCCTCCACCTTCTCCCTTAGTTGGAGCAACTTGGTAGAGGTTCTATGCATTTGTTGAAAGAAAGGGAAGACTTTCTTCACCATTTCAACAATATAGGATTGGTAACCTTCCATGTTGGTCTTTTCTAGTTTTAATGCCTCATTCTCAACTAAGAGCATCCAATTTTGTTTCCCTAATTTTTCTATTTGGTATTTGCATTATCTCTGATATTTTTTTCATTTTCCTGTGACAACACTATGCTAGAAGAATCCATAGCTACTATATCTTTATAGGTATTTGAGATGGTAAATATTTTATTTTGATAGAGGGAAGGGCCATGTTAGGTATGGACATTGTTCTCCCTATTTATTGAATGATCATACTTAAATTTTGGTCATATTTGAATTGGCTAATATTAACAACCTTTCATTCCTTGGCTAGATTTGTTCCCAACTCTTGAACAGAGATCTGGCCTCTACTGATGGTTGACATGGATGATTGTGTGAGGTTTATGTCCATAAGACATGTGACTTCATCATCTTGTTGAGTTTTGTCCTGTGCATCATGGGCTTCCTGTTCTTTGAGGTCCCCAATGAAGATACATGCATGTCCCCTAATTAGAAAGCCTTTCTCAATTCTTTACCTACTTTTTGTAGTTATAAACTATTTCTTGCATGGCCTACTTATGGGCTAGAAGTTGGATGAGGGATCTCAGTCTTTCTCTTACAAGGAAAGTGGGATGATTCTTATGCTAAGACATTATTGGTTGATTCTATATTGATAATCCTCCTTGATGGAAATTTCAACATTCGACTAGCTTCAGGTTAGAGGTGAGACCTTGGTTCAATCTAAGAGGGATGTGTTTCCAAAAGATCAACTTACCAATGAAGATAGATGAGATCAAAGTCCATTCATCACATCGTGATTTCTTTGTAGAGTTCCCCATGTGGTGTTGGTCACAATTTTCTCGGTCGGTACCATCAAGACTTGGAGAGAGTGTGAGTATATGAATGCCATTGTTAAGTAGGAATAATTTTCATTTTGTTGTTGTTTGTATATGTTATTTATTATGTTCAAAATTTCTGCTGTTGGTGGTGCTATTACCCATGTCTTCAAAAGATTCAACACGCTTCCAACTAGTTCATAGCACTAGGCTACATCATTTCCTACATTTTCTAAAGCTTCGAGGGCTTGTTTAACTTCTAGATAATCATAGTTAATTTCCTCCTCACTAATCTTAGGTTCTTTAGAAGCAACATCTTGATACTTTTTTTGGGAACTTTATGAGTTGATCAATCATGCTTGATACTCCTTTCAGTTTTATCCCTTTTTCCTCCACCTTATCCCTTAGTGGGAGCAACTTGGTAGAGGTTCTTTGCATTTGTTGAAGGAAAGGGAAGACTTTCCTCACCATTTCTTTATATGATCAATGCATCTCAACAATATAGGATTGGTAACCTTCTAGGTTGGTCTTTTCTAGTTTTCATGCCTCATTCTCAGCTATAAGAATCCAATTTTGTTTCCCTTCTTTTGCTATTTGGTATTTCTATTATCTCCGATATTGTTTTTTCATTTTCCTGTGACAATATGCTAGAAGAATCCATAGCCACTAGATCTTTATAGGTATTTGAGATGGAATTTTATTTATTGTGATAGAGGGAAGGGCCAAGTTAGGTATGGAAATTGCTATCCCTATTTATTGAATGATAATACTTAAGTTTTGGTCATATTTGAATTAACTAAGGTTAACAACCTTTCATGCCCTGGCTAGATTTGTTCCCAACTCTTGAATAGGGATCTGGCCTCTATTGATGGTTGATATGGATGATTGTGAGGGGTTCATGTCCATAAGACATGTGCTTTCATCATATTGTTGAGTTTTGACATGTGCATCGCGAGCTTCCTGTTGTTCTTCGAGGTACCTAATGAAGATACATGCATGACCCACCTAATTAAGAAGCCTTTCTCAAGTCTTTACTTACTTTTTGTAGTTATAAACTATTTCTTGCATGGCCTACTTATAGGCTATAAGGTGGATGAGGGATCTTAGTATTTCTCTTACAAGGAAAGTGGGATGATTCATATACTAAGACATTATTGGTTCCTTCTATATTGATATTCCTCCTTGATGTAAACTTCAACATTCAACTAGCTTTAGGTTAGAGGTGAGACCTTAGTTCAATTTGAGAGGGATGTGTTTCCTAAAGATCAACATACCAACGAAGTTAGATGAGATCAAAGTCCCCTCATCACGTTGTACTTTCTTTGTAGAGTTCCCCATGTGGTGTTGGTCACAATTTTCTCGTTGGGTACCATCAAGACTTGGAGAGAGTGCGAGTATATGAATGCAGCTGTTAAGTAGGAATAATTTTCATTTTGTTGTTATTTGTATATGGTATTTCTTCTGCTCAAAATTTCTACTGTTAGTGGTGCTATTACCCACCTCTTCAAAAGATTCAACACGCTTCCAACCAGGTCGTAGCACCTTCCATGAATGGGCCTTGTGTGGAACCTGTAGATTGTCGAATCATTATTCATGGTAAAAGTTTCTATGGGTGGCTAATCCTTTCAACAAACTAAATGATGTAATACAGCTTGGAATCTCTAGTAGTTGAAACAAGTTAGGAAGTTCTGTATGCAGTTGTGGCTTCCATTCAAGTAGACTGGTTAAAATAATTGTTGACCGTGATGGCTGCACATTGAGATATTGATGTGCATCTAGAATTTTGAATCTAACAGCCCCTAAACAACACTTAAGCCACAACACCCTTGTTGACATTCATGTCTTTCAAACACAACAATTTGTCCATCAATGTCAAGATTGGATTTAACCACACCTATTTGATCTATATTGAGCATATTCATATGCATTCAACCAGATCAAATTCATATGCAGCCTCTTCAAAATCATTGCTACCTTCATCCTACCTTCAGGAAAAATTGGTGGGAAGATACAAATTTTGTTGAGTAGTAGTAGAATGCTATGAGACCGTAGTTGCATGACACCATATGTATCCATATAAAACTTATATAGCACCATCCACTGACATATTTAATGACACTCACCGTGTACATTCAAATAAGGTTAGTTCAATTCCAAAATTATTCATTTATGGCTAGAGGAACAAAATCTATGTTAGTAAAACGAGCATTTTTCTCTTATACATGTGCATCTAAGAAAACTGTCAGTAGAGACAATAACATATTTTATTTGAATGCTTATCCAACTAGGACAATTCAATGAGCTAAATTTATTTGAGTCCACAATTTTGGTCCCTCTACAATTACCAAGTTCATGCATTGTAACTTTTTGACATTTTCCAAAAGGCCAGCCTCTCAACAATCTACTTCTACAAAATTTGGTACCTGTGCCAACTCTTGCCCAGTTGATCATGTAATGGAAGTCTTCATCTAAAACAACATGATGATATTGATTTCAAGTAGCTAAAAGCATTCCTTCCTATTATGTTGCTTACCACTTAACAATTTCTAGAACTTGGCATTTAATTTTATTCATTTCTGGTCTAGTCTATTCTAGTCCTCTCATTACTTTCTTGCTGTTGGAGATCTACCTCTAGAAATGGAAACTCTAGTTCCAATAGACTTACCAATTGTTGCAATACTGTAAACCATTTTGCATCTATTGTTTAACACACTTAGTAGGAGTATAAATAAATGATGTAGCAATTCTTACAAACATTTTGGCCAATGCACCTACTAGAGCATTATTTCCCATTTTTGGAAAAGGACTCCTGGAGCTTGTTTATTGTAAACGAGTGTTTATTCCCAAAGACTCCTCACTTCTTAGAGGGCCCGTCACCTTCTTCTTTGAACTATTATCATATTTGTATTTTCTAGACCTTTTTCCTTGAGTAGAATAAATAGGTAGTACAAACACCCTTAGTGAGCTATTAGAATGTCATATGTAGTTCATAGACTGATGAAACCTGTTTTGGTTAACAAAGTAAACTAATGAAACCTGGTTGGGGTATTTTATTACCAAAAATCTTGAACCATTGATATTTGTACAATGAAATCTGCTCACATCATAAACAACATTTCTACATGGTCTGCCATTATTTGTAATTGTACAAGAACATAATACCTCACAATAATTTTTCACTTGACAATTCTGGAGATGAACTTGGTGGTATTGTGGAAGTATTCACAAACACAAAGGTTCTTTGTGTTCTAGATAATTATTTAAACTTCCATTTTAAGAAAGATTCATCACCAGATTCTCCAAATCCATCTTTGTTCCTGACTTCTGCAATATTCTCTTCTCAACAGAACACTTTCTTATCAACAGATATACAATCACTGTTTTTTCTTGGCCTATCCTGTGAGATCATGATTGAACTCACTGAGTTGAAATAAGAAAAATAAAAATTTTGTTATCTGGGCCACTGAAGTTCTTTATTTAGTGCTACTTTTCTAATGTTGAAGTGCTCACATCAATTTACAAATTCTAAGAAGTTCAAGAAGTCTTCAAGTATATCAAGCATCCATTTCGACCTTGTTTCAATTATGGAAGCACCTTTATAATACTTGAAGCTTTCAGGACACTCTACCTAGCATCTCAAATATATTTCTTACAAAAGCACTCACTAGTTAGACTGAGAGATAGAGATAAGGAACCCCCAGGGAAGGAACCATGTATTGTTAACCATTGCAGCTATGTAATGCAGTGAATGTCTTTGTCCAGGCAGTGACATGGTTTCTGTGATTTCATTAGCTTCTGTGACATCGCTTCTATGTTTGTTGTAATGACATGTGAGCTTCCAATGTTACCATCGAAAGAGATAGAAATCCACCAAGAAGGCCCCTATCAATTCATACGTGATAGATGAGAAGGCCACATCAATCCAATGAATGAGATTTATTATGTTCCATGTTCCCTCCAAAAAACATTGAGCATGGTGTTTACATATGAGTATATTGATTGATTGATTCCCAATTGCTTTGATTGATCTATACCTCTAAGAACTTGACATCGAACACCCAGACTGTGGATTTACACATTGACAAGAGCACCAAAAGGAAGGCAAAAACTTTGGTTGCAAATAAAATATAGAAAGCCCACTTACTCAATTTACAATTTGGAAGGAGGATAATTTTTGGAATGATATATTTAAGTACTAGTTGTAACGTGATCCATTACGGCCTATTAATTAGGGTGTGTTGAATAATTTTCTCTTGAAAAGAAATTTTGGCACCTTGTGAAATAGTTACATGAAGCCTTCCATATAATTCTCAAATAAAAGAAGAAAATGATGATTTCACTTTCCATGAAATTCATAAGTGAAGAGAATAAAGGGAAAGAAAATAATTTCATGATCATGTTCCTCCCATGTTCAAGCATATATGAGAGTTTTTCAATAGCTGCAATAGATGTGAGGTAGCATAGAACTGCTTTCTAGAGGTTCATAAGGTCTCCATTTTTTTTCTTCTATTGTTGTTTTTTTACCTTTTGCACCAGAACCATCTTGATTTTTAAGCTTGGTCACATTTGAAGTATTAATTAAAAGTATATCTGCACTTCCATAGTCTCCCAGACCTTGTAGCCTCTTGTCAAATCCCTATAACATCCATGGAATTCATGGCCCTCTTAGCTGACTCTTGTCATGACATAGTCCTCAACTGAATAAGAAAGAATCCCACCAAAAAAAATTATAGTGCCTCCCAAAATGTGCTACAGGACCAAATCATGCACTCCTCTAGGGTTCTCTAACCACAAATCCACCTTGAATACTAACAAACAAGCCCACAAAAATATGCAAGCCTGAGGCAACAACTTGTCATGTTCCCTTACTGGCCCCTCCATCTAATTTGATTGACAATGAAATTCTTGTTTTCAAATCAGTAACCCAACTTTTGGCCTCTGTTAGGCTAGCTTGTTTGCCTAAAAATGCCTTTTTTTTTGCTCCACTGAGTTTCTATAGCTAAACGTTGTAGAAAAACTTGAGCTAATTTCGAAATTTACCAAAAAACCTCAACGAAGTTCCAAACTTGGCCTAGTACTTGCTTGGTGAATTTGTCTTTTACAACATAAGGCTTCAACCAAGTCTTGTCCAATGCTTGGAGCTTATCATGATTATCTATTTCTAGCCACCTTGAGGGTTGTTGAGGAAGTATGCAAAGTTGTAACTCCTCCATGTCTCTCCTCTCCATGGTTTTAGAGAGGCAACATTCAAATGAAGAGGGTGTATTATCATTGAAACTCGAGAACAATGTCGAAGATTTTCCATGATATATTTCAAAACATCCTAAGTTAGCATCAACTAGAACTATCTGTGAAAATGAGATGTTGGTTCCTTTTATGTAATTCCCTTATCTAACATTAGCTTTCTCACGTTGACTACATCATCCCATAGAAGTAGCATAGATGTTTAACAATATCACATATGCTCGATTCAAGTGTCTTGAGTGGCTGAGGAGGTCAACCATCCATGCATGATGCTCCACTCTAGGCTTCACCTCAAACTTTCTGCTAATTCAATCGAAATGATGCTAGCCTTCATCTACTAGTCCTTCATGGCTACAGGCAGATAAAATAGCAATGAAGCTGATATGGCCTACCTTAATGTTTGCTTCTTTTCTTTCATAAAAGTGTTAGGGCATCTTCCTCATGCCCATGCATTCAATACCCACACTGTAAAGCCACTAAGTCAGCACATGAAGGAAAAATAATTGCTATGGTAAACGAGTTAGGCTTCACCTCTGCAACTTGCATTCAACTGAATAATTTCAAGGATTCAACACTATGACCAAATTGAGTATATCTCACAATTACTGAACTAATTACATCTGTTGATACCTATCATTTTGAAGTTGATAAAAGAGTCCCAAAACCTCATCACATTATCCATTCAATTCACATAACAAGAAATTATTGTATTGCATGAGATTAGATCCCTCTTTGGCATGACATCTCAGATACAGGTCTATATATATTTGTGCTCGATGCAGGGGTAGTAGAGCATGACACACCTCCAAATTATTGACCCATTTATGGGAGTTGTTGGGTCTATTAATGATGAGGCACTGGGGATGGATTTTGGAGCTAAATCACAAGAAGAAAAATTATAGTAAGACCATGAAGCAAGATTTCTATGCACTGTGTAGTGGGTATATAACACCCAAAAAATGTGGCAGCGTTGGTATTTGGGGGTTTAGATGTATTTATGTCAAGAAATTTAGGATATAATGATTGTAATATCTGTGTATAAGGGGACAAGCCTGCCTCTATATAACAAAGACAAATAGATAATGTGCTCAGAGGAGCCTTAGTATGCATGTGGCATTAATAATTAGCTGGAAACCATGGTTGGGCCTGTGTGCTGCATTAAATTTTAGAGGAGAAGCTAATAAATGAAGAGATTGTGTTTATGATGCCACAAGTTGTGTATTCATGTTCGTTTATCTGCTAGAATTAGGTGTTAAATCTCTCTTGATTCCTCCAATTATAATGTTGTGTGGTAGAATATATTTCTTACACTAGTACAAAATGGCTAATTAATCACTACAAAAATGACTAAAATTTGCATATAATCAACCATTTTTTAGTCGGTAACCAGTAGTAGTTAATTTATAGTATCCTATAACGTGACCAACTTTTAGTCGTTTTTAGCTTGGTCATTAATTGGTTGTCTCAATTTTATCATATAATAGTATATTTAGTCATAAATTTAGTCATTTAGTAATTTGCCATGCGGAAAGAGTTATTTTTGCTGACAAAACAAACCTCCCTAGGAGTCTAAGACTCTTTAGTGACAAACAAGACAATTAAGAGCAATCCTTCCCTAAACATACATTATTCTATGAGAAACCAAGTGTTTTTCGATCCTGCCTCAAGTCCAATGCTCGTTGTAGCAGTCCAGCCTCGCTGATCCAGATGAGCTCCTCCTTCACTTTGAAACCTGCATACACTAACAATCAAACAATTACATAACACCTGAATATAAAACAAAACATATTCAACATATAGACCAAGGAGTATATGAAACAATTCATTAACAACAAATCATTGAGAAGAATGGACTTATTTTTATTAAGGAAATAAAAGAAACCATTACAACCTGAGCCTTGGTGTTGTGCAAGTTCCTCCCAGGGTCAGCAAGAGTTTTCCTCTACTTTGAAAAGCTCACCCACTTCCAAATGAAACAAGAAAGGATGATGATCTCTCCTCACAAGTCAACAAATGGAAGTCTTAATTCCAGCAGCATTTACCCTATAGAATGTTCAGCTTTTCAACCTCCCCTCCTTTGGCCCAATGCCTGTATTTATAGTATTCTAGAAGAGGTTATTCAGTTCCAACATCAATGGGATACTCCCTCTTTTGGATGGGGTAGCTCCTCTCTTGATGGGATAAGCTCCTCTATTATAGGGGTGCATGAACCATCTGGAGGCGCTCAATACACGTCAAAAACTCTTCTAGAAGGCTCTAGAAGTGACCACAAGTAACTTTTTAAAGATGAAACTCGCGCCCTTTGACCTTTACAGGGGTACGCACCCAACCTTTAACTTACAGAGCGTACAAGTACGCAGGTACAGTGTATTTGGAGTGCGTACACGCAGGCAAGGTAGAGAGAACCTGCGTACCCAGAGATAAACATGTTTTTAAGTGACTTTCTCTCTTTTTGAAGTTTTGACATGAAGAGCAGAGGTATGGGCTTTGACAAGGAGGACAATATGGCTATTGATGGGGCCATATAAACTGCAGATAGTCATGGTGACAAATTTCAGTGTAACAGATTGCCCCCTAAAGTACGAAGCCTGTAA
>APFE030334389.1:0-11094 GCA_000404065.3 Pinus taeda | reverse complement strand
GATGAAACTTGATGGTGTATAGACTCGACTCCAATTCTCTAAAAAGATGCACCTAAGATGATTTACACTATTTTTCTTTTCAATGAATTTTCTAATTAAGAGAGTTGAGAGAATGCAATCTTTTAATAAAACAACTTTCTTAATAGACAATCAAAGAAACAATCTCTTTATCTTTTCAAAGCGCACAAAACATGACCACTCGTTACTTCACGAAAAATTCCTTTCTCTTTCAAAGACGTCAAATGCTACTCTAAAGCAAACTTTGCAAAGGAGACCTTTTATATTTTCCTATTTAATAAAGCATGTAAAACTAATCTAATCAAAGCAATTCCAAGATCTATGAAAATCTATGAAAAGTTCACTCAAAAAGCAAATCAAACGAAATTTACCTAACTTTCCTTAACAAGTAAATCTAAGAAGCAAAAGCCTACTAAGATGATTCTGGGATGTTTTACTTGGCAACAATCAGTCCAAGGACTAGTTTATGCAGAATCACAAACTAATCAAAACAAAAACTCAATCTCTTTTTGCTCTTTTTGAAAATGAAATTCACAACTTTAAATGAGCAAGCTATATCAAAATTTTGCAAAGAGGCAACACAAAGGTAGGTCACTCACGCGGGTAGACTTTACGACTGGTCCGACTCCTAAGAAGACTGACAAAACTAGAGATATCTAAGGCTCCACAACTTCTAAATCCAAAGTCACTACAGGACCAACACAAAAATCAAAACCCTAATGCTAAATTTTCAATGAATTTCACCAAAACTTTCGACACTAATGGGACAAGTGCAAGTGAATATTTTTGACAGACAACCAGTGGATCTGGGCAGTAAAGACTAGGAAAAACAAAATCTAAAGGGAAAAAATAGATAACATTGAAATTTTCTCAATTTTAACAGGGTACGCAGGCAGCTTGTGTAACCAAGTGCGTCCACGCTCTGTGTGCAAAGAGACAGTGCATACAAGTACGCACTATGTCTAACTCAGAGGGTGCGTACTGCTGCAAAATGAAGAAAAAATAAATTCTAACTCGACTCTAAGCTAACCCACCCAAAAACATAGTCAAGCAATCAAAAAACAAAAGAAACAAGACTCTTTTTAGATCAAAGTAATACTCAAAGGAAAAATCAAACACATCAATGGATTCCCCAGTGGAGTCGCCAATTTGTCATGGGAAAGAGTTATTTTTGCGGACAAACCTAACCTCCCTAGGAGTCTAAGACTCTCTAGTGACAAACAAACCAAACAAGAGCAATCCTTCTCTAAACATACATTATTCTTATGAGAAACCAAGTGTTTTTGATCTTACCCTAGGTCCAACGCTTGTTGTAGCAGTCCAGCCTTGCTGATCCAGATGAGCTCCTCCTTCACTTTGAAACCTGCATACACTAACAATCAAACGATTACATAACACCTGAATATTCCATTAAAAAAAGCATATTCAACATATAGACCAAGGAGTATATGAAACAATTCATTAACAACAAATCATTGAGAAGAATGGACTTATTTGTATTAAGGAAACAAAAAAGAAACCATTACAACCTGAGCCTTGGTGTTGTGCAAGTTCCTCCCAGGGTCCAGCAAGAGTTTTCCTCTACTTTGACAAGCTCACCCACTTCCAAATGAAACAAGAAGGATGGTAATCTCTCCTCACAAGCTTCACAATGGAAGTCCTAATTCCAGCAGCATCTACCCTTTGGAATGTTCAGCTTTCAACCTCCCCTCCTCTGGCCCAAGGCCTGTATTTATAGTGTTCTAGAGGAAGTTATTCAGTTCCAACATCAATGGGATACTCCCTCTTTTGGATGGGGTAGCTCCTCTCTTGATGGGATAAGTTCCTCTATCATAGGGATGCATGAACCATCTGGAGGCGCTCAATACACGTCAAACACTCTTCTAGAAGGCTCTAGAAGTGACCATAAGTAACTTTTTAAAGATGAAACTCGCGCCTTTTGACCTTTCCAGGGGTACACACCCATCCTTTGGCTTACAGAGCGTAAAAGTACGCAGGTACAGTGTGTTTGGGATGCGTACACACAGGCAAGGTAGAGAGAACCTGCGTACCCAGAGATAAACATGTTTTTAAGTGACTTTCTCTCTTTTTGAAGTTTGACATGAAGAGCAGAGGTATAAGGCTTGACAAGGAGGATAATATGACTATTGATGGAGTCATATTAACTGCAGATAGTCATGGTGACAAATTTCAGTGTAACATAATGATTGTAATCTCTGTGTATAAGGGGACAAGCCTACCTCTATATAACAAAGACAAATAGATGATGTGCTCAGAGGAGCCTTAGTATGCATGTGGCATTAATAATTGGCTAGAAACCATGGTTGGGCTTGTGTGCTGCATTAAATTTTAGAGGAGAAGCTAATAAATGAAGAGATTGTGTTTATGACGCCACAAGTTGTGTATTCATGTTCATTTATCTGCTAGAATTAGGTGCTAAATCTCTCTTGATTCCTCCAATTATAATGTTGTGTGGTAGAATATATTTCTTACACTAGTACAAAATGGCTAATTAATCACTACAAAAATGACTAAAATTTGCATATAATCAACCATTTTTTAGTCGGTAACCAGTAGTAGTTAATTTATAGTATCCTATAACGCGACCAACTTTTAGTCGTTTTTAGCTTGGTCATTAATTGGTTGTCTCAATTTTATCATATAATAGTATATTTAGTCATAAATTTAGTCATTGATTTAGTCATTAATTGCCACAATTAATGACCAAATATACAACAAAATATATTACTATATGATCACCCGAGAAAACCAATTAATGACGAAAGAAATATGACCAAAATATTAGTCATGTTATAAGATACTGTAAATTAGCTACTAATAGTCATATATATGCAAATTTTAGTGATCGTTTGAAACCAATTAATGACTAGAGAAATATGACTAAATTTTGGTCATGTTATAAGATACTATAAATTAGCTACTAATAGTCATATATATGCAAAATTTAGTTATCATTTGTAATCACAAATTTATCATTTGCAGTGGTCACTTATCTTTTTTTGGTAGTTTCATATTCATTATATAAACGATTAATTTAGTAGTATGTATTCATTTCATTTACTTTCATTAATAATCATTATAAATGACTAATTTAGTTGTATATTCATTTTATTTGCGTTCATAATTAATCAACATAAATTAATTAATATGATTTTGCGACTAAATTTAAAAAATGGCATACAATGTGCATCTTCATCTAATATAAAAACCCATAGTGGCATATGTTAATTACAATACTAAACAATATCAAGTGCAACTATAAGTAATTTCAACCACATAAATTATATTATATGAAACGTTAAAGTATTACAATATGAGTTTCCAACTTAATATTGGTTGGACTACAATTTACACATGAAATGATGTTTCATCACTTCAAAACATTATCATTGTGTTGACAAGGCATTGCAGGTGAATTCACCAACTCTGAAGACTTGACCATTAGTCTCTATGTGTGTGTCTTGTGTGGGAAATTTACTCTAAGGGTATCACTAGATCGACTCTTTTGTCTCTCTCTTTTTGCATTTGTCGCTCCATTGTTATTTCTCTCAGCCTCTTTCTTCAATTCCTACTTCTTACCATCAATACTAAGTTCCTTTTCTAAAAACAAAGAATATACAATGCAGAGTGTAAGACATGAAATACAATTAACACTAGAATATAAACTAAAATATACTATAAAGAGTTTATACAACATATACCTCAACATTAGCAATGTCAAAGGCATTTTTCCCCATACAAGCAAGAAACTCGAACGAGTTTTCTTTAGTTTGACGATAGTGGCCACTATAATGTGGCTAGATGACCTATATAAACAAAGAAAATAAAATGTCACCATATAAAATAACACGTTAGTAACTTAGTATTCAACCTTCAAAGAAATCTTAAGGCACAATCATGCCAACTAAGTTCAATGCTAAAAAGCTAAAGTTGTAGATAACTTGTGAAAACAAATAATCTAAGGTGTGATGTTTAATTCTTGTCATTTTATTCACAACAACATTTCATTTTCTAATACATGAACTTGGGCAAGTATATAAACAACATGTTCTCAAATAACAACATGAAAGTAAACTTTTTTTATCGTCATGATTTTTTTTAACACAAAATAGCTATAAGGATTCCAATCAATATCATGTAATACTAATTTCATATTCAAGATTTGGTTGTTGTTAAATGGACATGATAAAAAGTATTTTCTATTTCATAGTTAAAAAATAACAAAATCAAAAGAAATGTTCAAAATACAATCAAACAATAAAGAGAGGATATCATGGAATGGAGATTGCAATTATAAAAAATTTGTTTACCTTTCCATTGATGTCTTGCCTGACATTTCTAAAACATTTTCTTTTCCAAAATAACCATGAGGTGAAAGAACCACAACATTAAAAACGATAGGAACCCCTACTATTTTGTCTGGCAAATCCTTCATAGCTGAATTTGGAGGTAGTTCTTGAACAATCATCTATTTAAGAACAATAAGAAATCCTTTATTCATGAAATTGATATGATGGTAGAAATTTCAAAAAGCATACATAAAAGATTGTGTAAAATATTAGAAAATGAATTTCAAAACAAGAAGATTGCAAAGAAGCTACATCATAATATGGTATTTTTAAGAATACAATACTCACTTTATCATCTTCCAACATAACTAGAAGGAGACTATCATTTGTGCCACATGGTGGGCTCTGGAATTTATCCATATCTGGGCAACAATCTTTATGGGAAGTGACAATAACACCCATAAATCCATTTGGGTGCATTGGATTCTAGGTGAAGAAATCATAACATGGTAGCAGTTTCATATTTACAAAAGAAACAACACGTTGAGCATTGAAAAGCATATTAATAACAAGAAAAAGTGTCTTATGACCAATGGCTATATAAACATTGCTAAATCCCATGATTCTAAAGCTTTAAGAAGTCAAGCCATCATCTTATGAAAAAAATATTATTACATCTTTCACAAATGGTTGTCTCAAGATAAATGAGCAGATATTGTTGTAAGTATAGTGTACACAACCCTTTCCATGACATTAGAGGCAATTCAATAAGCTTTAACTACTTTTTCACCTCTAATAAGAGGAAAAACTTAAGGAATGCTCCATATTACACAAATGGCCATTGTGGAATCCCATGCAACAGAGTAAGTGGGAAGCATGGGGTTATGGTTGAGCCCTAACTGTCACCAGTTAAAAAAACACACTAACAACAATAATAATACCTTTAATTGTCATGGCCACATTAGATTTTTCCATGGTTGGCTTTGCCTTCAATGTGAGCAGAGATTTTCACTTCATGGCACAAAAAATCTGAACAATTTTTTTTTAACAAACGAAATTCTAAAACACACCTCGCCGGCCATGCCTAAATTCATATGTCTGCAAATGTGGTCAGATAGAAGAAAAATTATCATGCATCAAGAAAACAATATGTCAAAAAAGTAGCAGCCAAAGTTTAGGGATGTTGATGAAAACAATACAGGCTAATGGAATGAAGAGGAATAATATCCAGATACTAGAGCAGAAGGAAAAGAGTTGGATCAAAGATATATTTCCAGGAGGGATGGCACATCCAAAATGTATCCTCTAAACTAGATCAGTGGAGATGTGTAAAATTTGAATGGATGAGGATGAATCCCAAAAATGGCAGATCTCAGAAAAAATACCCTTTCTCAATAGACTCAAAGTGTAATCCACTGGTCGGTGTGGGGTGGGGATGTGCTTGATCCTGGGGGGAAATAGAAATAGTTGTGGGTGGGGTCTAAGGAGGCATCAAATAATTGATCAACTGATATTCATAGGAGATTCTTCTCTTATTATGACATACATGCCAAATTTATCTGGTCCTGTGGTTCTTAATCATGCAAGAATAATCTCAAGAATCAAACGATAGGAAAAAAATGGTTTGATTTCATTGATTTATACCATGTGCTAAGAGGACTAAACCAAAAGGTAGATTGCTAAAAAATGCAACATATTTCCTATACAAGCCATAAAACTATTTACAAATGGAAGGAACATCACTCCTCATTGCCCCTATACGATGAGCTCTAATTATGATTTATTCAAAGTTTAATCTGTGAGATAGAAAATCGATATCGCAGTTCATATGTCAAGACAAGAAGAGGCATGCAAGCTTGTGGCAAGGATGAGCATCAATATTCCTGTATACAATAGTGTGTGACCATCAAATACTGGAGAAGATTGTTTTTAGCATGTTAGTTACCTCCATAACAACAAATGTAGATGGAATTGACCTATTGAATGGGTTTTTGTATTGTGATTTCTAAATATTTTGCAACTTGTTTGGCTGGACAGTATATGGAAGGAAGTATGTTATATCCTTATCCTTCCTTCTCTAGGGATTTGTGTCAAGCATCAAGAAAGTATATTCACAGGGAAATGACCACTCTATATTTTAATAGATGGAAGATAAATCATAAGAAATAAAGAAATTCATCAAGATCCACTCCTCCAGCTTCATAATGACAAGCCAATTGATCTTACAGGAGGAGACTCAATGCTCGGTACACCGAGATGTTAGAAATAGTAAACTTACAAAGAAAATCAAAATTCTCAGCTACAAACAGATTGTGCAAGGACTTAGTGTCCTATTCAACCATGAAGAAATATTTGTTATGGGATTGTTTTGACAAAATATTACCACTATCACATAAGTAAGTAGTTCCTCTTTTTATTCAGAAATATAAATCCAACACAAGGGAGGATTTCCTTGTAGTCTTAAGGAATCCTTAGGCAAGACAAAATCAAGTCTAGGGCATTCTATACTAACTACTTATTACTACAACTTAAAAACCAATATTCAAGGTATGAAATAAAATGGTTTGTGAAGGGATTTTGCATATTTTAGCATATAAACCTTCTAAGACCATTTTAGGATGTTTATCAAGTTAGCATAAGTCAAAGAGTAAACCACAAACACTACAAATGAAGAAAAAGTTATGGTTGTTGTGAAAATTGCAATTAAGATAGTATATTTTAGAACACAAGTTATTACAACACGAAATAAATTAGCCCCTGAACTTGAATCCCAATGAAAACTAGCGCTGGAAAGAAAAAACTCACTATATTTTAATTAACATACGAATTCCGAAATTAAAAGGGCATATAAAAGCCCTAAAATGAAAATTGTCCAGCCCTACGAACGCTGTAAAATAAATCAGCAATACAAGATATGATGAATGAGTCTATTTGCAACCATACAAATGCTCAAGTATGATAGCAGTATTAAACAATTTAGAGACTATTATGGGTCAATTTTTGGATATGTTGTAAGTTCTTTTCAACTCAAAGCAAGTTGGCACAAATTACATGCATGAATAGATAGATCTTCGACTTGGGTTTGGATATTGTGGTCCACCTTGTTCAGGATGAAGTGTTATGGGCAGTAGCATGGCTTCATGAAGCAACAAGAGACCAATACTACTTAAACTAGACGATTGACAATACAGGTCCACTTAGTGGGAAAATGTAGGACATGAATGAATTTAGTTGGGATAATAAATATGCAATGGTTTAGGTTCTTGCATCTAAAGTCATAGTGCAATATCAATAAATAAACCAATTTTCTAATGGTTTTTTATCTAGTTATAAGTAGTATTTTCCATCAACTTACATTGTAGGTTTCATACCGATGGCCATATTGGGCTACTCATAAACTCAATCACTTTGGATTGAAATTGAATGGAAAATTGGCATTATCTCTGGTATTTATCATCATCTTCATCATGAGAGAAACCAACATCTTCATCATGGGCTTCCTAAATTTCAGAAATGGACTTGTCGAGAAACAATTAGAAGATTTTCAAGGAGGTTTTGGAAATATTTGTTTAGAAACAATGATTACCTAAATTTGGAGAAATTGCCATCAATTAATGAGGCATCAACATTGAAGTTCCCTTTACAGAAATAACAGAATAGCTAGTAATATTGGTACATCTTCATGGAACTAACAAAGTCATGGAAGTTTTGAGATATTTCAATTACTTAACAATGAAGAGGAAAGGAATATCCATGTTCTAAAATCCCAACCAATGAAAAAATCCTCATTTTGTAGAGTTGTTAGTGGTCAACAATGTGGGGTCAGTTTCAAACCTACGACTTTGTCATGGGCCACTCAAAGTTGGTTGAGATAGGAGCCCCAAGGGTATAGTTGTTCACATCACAAGGTTGAATCTATTGTCAAATACTTCACATTCTTTAATGAGAATTGGTACAATTGTTTTTCATTTTTATTTTTTATAACGTGATAAAAATGGTAATACTCCTTTCATTTATTTTATTTCTAAAAAAAATCAAAATATATGTTTGGAAATGGATTTTTTGAAGCCCTTGTCAAGGGAAACATAAGAGCTTGAGTCATGGCATTAATGTCTACAATCTTGCAAAATGTGCTCAACATGACAAAGGTTGAGATGGACCCTATAACATGGATGTTGGTAAACCTTAGGCATCTAACATGCTAAGGGGCTTTCGTGGGGATGGTCAGACATTTTGGACACACATACAATGTGACAAGTCGAGACTAGGGCTTGGGTTCACATACCACGTAACAAACTAAAACAAGGGTTGTCGATGCACATATCAAGTTGTGTATGAATATTGGTTTTAGGCCCATACATTGTGTGATAGACCTATATAAGGATCATCAACACAAATTGTGTGGTAGGAAAAGGAATGACCATAATTGAGTAACCAACATGTTCTTAAACAAATGGTCAGAACAACTATGGACTAGGTGGATGAGTGCACTTGATACATGATGAAGCAATCGATATATATAATGAAAAAAGGGAGAATACTAGGTGTACGAGGTTCCAAAGGGGTCATATGGAGGTTGATTAGACAAGTTATGCCTACAGTCTAGTTGTGCAGAGCACATGATGTTGGTGGATGGTAGAATGAATTATATGACAAACCAGGTGGTATTACAATGAAGCAAGTGACACATATTTTGACATCAAGTTGAAATGATATGCATGTGTGACATGATGTGTGTAGGAGGATGCACAGGAAAGCTCACTAAGTTGTGGACCACACAGAAGTTGGGTCAACTTGACTTCACATGTGGATGAGTATTGTAATGTGACATGATTGGCCTATGCCATATGTAACATTGCAACATTCACACTTATGGAACATTCTCATATATATGCCTGAGATTTTTTGATATGTGAGACAAGTGATGGAAATAGCATAGGAGACATGACTCTAGCAAGAATGGGGCATCATCTTGATGACATAGAATGACAAGCATATAGAGAAGTAGTGGACTAAAGACTAAAGAGGATGGTTGATATCATCGCATGATAGATTTCATGGGTGAGTTATTTAAAATATTTTATTGTTAACATTGAAGCTTACCTACAAGACTTGTCAGTCTTAGACATAATCGAGATAGGATATGGCCAAGCTAATAGCCTTACCATCTTGGAATGACCTTGTCTAGTTGAGAAAGTTGGTGAATCCATTAGATGTTGTCTATGTTAAGGAGAACACTTTGTAGAATAATATCCAAACAAGGTGACTTGATTGAATGAGTTGGTGAATCCTACCAAGGTTGGGTCGAATGTTTTACAATGTAAGATGCAAGAACCACATTCACCACAAGCTTTGTAGATGGTTGGATCATGCCAAGAATTTTTAATGATTGAAGCTAAGGATGGATATGCAAAAGACATTCAGAAGAACACATAGAATGACCAATAATAGGTCGTGACAATAATGGAGTGATCCAACATGCTTACAAATAGAGGTAAATTGATCAAGGGCTTCTATTTCTCACAAATCATTATGTGAAGCACTATCGATAGTCAGGAAAGATGGCATGATTTATGGAATCAATGGAGGAACAAGAAACACCAAGCAAGGAAGCCAAGGTCTTGGTTGAGACAGTTTAATATTGGTGATTAGAGGATAGTGTGATTAGGAGAGAGGGTGCTCAGCTTTGCTCAAATGGAACTATTCCAAAAATAACGTAGCCAAAGAAAACAAACAAATATGTTGTGTGTTTCCTTTGAAATCAAACCTCTTGGCTAAAAACTACTCATAGGAAAACATGTTAGTGTGATTGGTTGAAAAAATTGAGATATGACCCATATTAAATGAGAAGGAACCTGCAATTTCAAGGGAGATAGTTCTGGTCCAACTATTCTCATAGGAAGTGTTCAAAAATTTGAAAACATTGCAAGGTGTTTTGCATAAGGATGACGCTGAATAACCTTGGAAAAATGAGGATGTGCCATGGGTTTGCTTTATAGGTGAAATGACTTGAAATGGATTGTTAAAAATTTAGAACAATGGATTAGTATTTGCTATCACAAATGTCTCTCTCATAGAGGTAGGTTGGTTTTGGTCAAATCCATTCTATAAACTATCCTTAATTTTTAACACTCTTTCCTCAATCCGAGAGAGTGGTACAAAAAATATAAGAAATTGTTGTAACAATTTCCTCTAGAAAGGGTGCTTAAACTTTAAGAGGTATCATTGCAATGGCTAGGAAAAGATAGCAAAACCTAAGGCTATGGGAGATTGTGGATGTTAGAAAATTATATATTACGGAGCAATGGAACACATAAAATATTGTAGAAATATAAACAGAGAAAACGCATAAAACAAGAGAGACACAGATATACGTGGTTCACCCAGTTTGGGCTACGTCCACCCCAAACAGCCAGTCCTTTCTTTCTATTATCCAGCAAAATGAAGAGACACAACCTACAGCAAATCCGTTGTAATATCCTTTGTTTTCTCTCACAGTCTCACCTCTCTGTTTCTCACTCACACATAGAATACACATCTATATCACAGCCTCAAATACAATGCCCTCATACAAAGAGAGGGGTTGCCTTCTAAGGCAAAAAACCCTAAACTAAACATAAGTTCTACCGTCAGAGCATCCGCCTAATGAACGGCCCAGATTGACTAGAAATTACTATACTTTTACAAGGCAAATTTACATCTGTTTTTAGCTTCGGGGGCGCTGCCCCCGCCGGGGGACCGCTGGCCCCCGGACCCCCCAGCCGGG
>APFE030334384.1:0-19687 GCA_000404065.3 Pinus taeda | reverse complement strand
AGTGACTTTTGTTTTAATCCCTTTCAACTTAGCTCAAAAGTTTTTATGTCCATTCAGATAAAAATGGTGTGGTTGGATATAACAGTTTTAACTTTGTATTAAGGTTAATTTTATTGTTTGCTTATAAAAATAAATTTATTTAAAGGTGTTTTTTTAATGGATGTTAATGAGATATTTTGTTGTTGTTAGTTTGAAATGATTATATTTTCATAATATCTAATATATCATTAGATACAGGAGATTGACCAGTAGCTTTACTCTTAATATATCTAATCACTATTTTTCCAATTGATGTTTTAATTTCCAGTTGATATTTTTTATTTAAGATTTTTTATTAATATCACACAAATTAAATTATTTTACATTTTTATATTATATTATTTTAGATTAATCACTTTTAAGATGAATAATTAAAAATGGTAGAAATATCAATTTAAAGTAGACATAAAAATGACTTGTCCTCCACACATTAGATAGAACGAAAACCCGGTTGGATGTACATCCAGGGTTAACCCAAAACAAACAATTTAACCCCTGAACTTCCATCTCTACCCTGCCCGTGTCGGTGAGTGTATTGCCACGCATTGACTAAAGGTAAAGGCTTTATTGGTATCTCAGCAGACTTATCCATTTGCAATCTTCCCAAGAATTTTTGCATCTCAGAATTCCAAAACTTTTGCAATCGCCGCTGGTATCTTCGCCAATACCTTCTACAGTCTTCGATTCTTGAGTTGGCTATGGCGGCCTTCACCTCCAGCTCTGATGATACAGACAACAATTACCACTTTGATATCTTTATAAATCATCGTGGACCTGATGTCAAAAAGACCTTTGCAAGCCATCTCTATCGGCGGCTTATTACCCATGGACTGCGAGTTTTTCTTGACAACCAGGAACTGCTGGAAGGAGAAAACTTGACATCTCAAATAAAAGGAGCTATTGCAAGTGCCTCTGTCCATGTAGCCATTTTTTCTGCTACATATGCAGAATCAAAATGGTGTTTGGATGAGCTCCTCCTCATCTTAGAGTCTGGAGCTCCCCTTATTCCAGTTTTTTACGGTGTCACGCCCGCTAATCTTCGGTGGACACATGGGCAGGACGAAGGAGTATATGCTCGAGCCCTACACAACCTGGAAAAGAAGAGAACGTACGACTGTCAACCGCGTTACAGCTCCACAACTGTTGAGAAGTGGAGAAATGCCCTTTCAAGTGTCTCAGAAATAAGTGGATTAGATTTAGAGGCGTTTAAAGGGTTAGAACTCAAAACCCCCCCCTGTTGAAGGCATTATGTATTTGATATTTTTTGAATTTATTTTCTGACAGTTTGAAGCTTCTGTTTTCTAAATAAATAGCGGCGAAGATACTTCTATATATTTTCTTACCGTTTTAATCTTTTTGCTTTGTAAATAACTAGCGACGAGGGAGCGCTGCTGGATAAGGTCATTGAATGTGTGTTGAAAAGGGTTAAAAAACCACAGTTGGATGTGGCCAAATACCCCGTTGGATTGGATGAGAAAGCACAAGATTTTGAAAGGACGGTATTATCGCAGCAGCGCAGAGGAGTTCAGGTCGTCGGCATCACCGGTCTAGGTGGAGTCGGAAAGACAACGTTGGCCAAGGAACTCTTCAATATGAAGAGTTCAAATTATAGTAAATCCTACTTTGTGTTCGATGTCAGAGAAAATGCTAAAAACTCTTTACATTCCTTGCAGAGAAAACTTCTGAACGGTTTAATTCAATTGGATGAAGATATAGACAGTGTTCCTGAAGGTAAAAGGAAGCTTAGGAAGTATCTCTCAGGTTGTCGAGTCTTAATGGTTTTAGACGATATAGATCACGCGGATCAGGTGGATGCACTGTTGCCCCTGGAAGTCCTACACCATGAAAGCTTAATTTTGATTACAACTCGGGACAAAAATGTCCTCGCAAGGTCAGGATTACCAGAGTCTTCAATTTATCAGTTAACTGGCCTCAATGCACAGGACTCCAGAAAACTCTTCTGCTCCTATGCTTTCCACCAGCCTTTTCCACTCTCAGGATTTGAATATTTGGTAGATCAATTTTTAATGGCTTGCCAAGAATTGCCCTTATCTTTAAAAGTGTTTGGGGGACTTCTTTATGGAAACCAGGACAAATATTACTGGGAAGAACAACTGGATAGATTAGAACAAACACTTCCAAATGAGATTCAAAGTACGTTTCAAATTAGCTATGATGCACTTGAAAGAGACGAAAAACAGATATTCTTGGATATTGCTTGTTTTTTCATAGGGGAAAAGAAAGATACTGCCATAAAAATATGGGAAGGATCAGGCTGGAAAGGTTACCTAGGTTTTCAAACTCTACAGAGGAAGTGTCTTGTGGAGGCTGACATGGAAAATAACATAATAATGCATGATCACCTCAGGGATCTCGGAAGAGATCTTGCCAAGGAGCCAGCATTGCCCCGTCGTCTTTGGCGTGGGATAGAGAACAATGATGATTTCAGTCAACACTCATCTGTAAGTAGTCAAACATTCAATCTTCTTCTTCTTTGGTTATTCAATCAAAATATAAGCTATGCTTATAGTTTTTAAAACAATCTTTCCTTTTTCAAAAATCATCAGGGAATGATCGACATACGGGGAATTAGGTTGTTTCGTAGTGAATATAAAGATCATGATTCCGAGCAAAATTTCTTTTCACGCTACAAAATAGGGAAGTTGCAACTTCTTGATGTGGAAATTCTGATGGAAAGCACTCTAAGCGGGGTGCACTGGCCGAATCTCATATGGCTTCGCTGGCACGAGTGCCACCTCCCTTCCCTGCCTTCCTGGATCCCAGTAAAGAATTTATGGGTTCTAGAAGTTCATGGGACAGAGTTGAAAACATTGTGGCAAACTGAATCGCAGGTAAATAGAAATTCGGTGAGTTCAAATTTGCGTGTTCATTTGCTATCATTATTATTATGGCACAGTGTCAAACAATTTCGATTGGGAGGGTTTTGTAGATGATAATCGTCCATATCTGTACAGTAACTGAAACAAGTAAGTTACATATTTTTGCAACTCCATATCTTTACAGTAATCATTCATAGCTTTACAAATATTGTAGGTACCTTTGCAGTTGCGAGAGTTACAGATTGTTGCTCCTCTATCGAATATTCCCAAGTCCATAGGGAAGTTGCAGCACCTGGAACAGATTGTGATCGATTGCCCATTACACAATGAATTTGAAGAGTTGCCAGACGAAATTGGTCAGCTGCGGTTCTTGAAGGTATTGGTGTTAAAACGGTGCTCGAAAATGAGGTCTCTGCCAAATTCCTTGGGGAATCTAACAAACCTGGAACACATCGACCTGTCTTACTGCACGGATTTGGAAAGGCTTCCAAACTCCTTCAAGAATTTAATTAGGCTGAGATATCTTGATTTAAGCTGTTGCTTTGATTTAACAATCTCAAGCGAAACACTTGGAAAAATCAGCACGCTTAAATACATAGATCTTAGCGATTGTAACAAAATTGAAGTATTGCCTTTCCAAGTTGCACATCAATGGTCCCTGGAAAAATTAAATTTAAAGCTAACAAACTTAAAGGAATTGCCGAGTGATATTGGAGAGTTAAGCGCTTTAGAAGAGCTTGAATTGGAAAGCCCTTTGCTGGAAACGCTGCCACCTTCGATTGGTGGCCTAAGAAGCCTGAGGTATTTGGTGCTACGGAGGTGCGAGAAATTGAAACGTTTGGGGGAATCCATTGGACTGTTGAAGCAGTTGATTAAGTTGACAGTCCAGGATTGTTCCTTACAAGGACTGCCTTTTAAAACAGTTGACGGAGAAAGTGAAACATTGACAGAGTCGAGACAGCAAAGAAGATGCAGTAATCTGGACTCTTCTAGTGACAATTGCATGTTTCGCCTCCAACATTTGGAACTGTACAACACACAAAAATTGGATGAGGTATCGTTTGGAAAAGGTGTTTGTCCCCACCTTCAACATCTAGTCATCAAGTCTTGTAACGATTTGGCCTGGGTCAGAACATTGCCAAATGCACTCATAACGCTGGAATTGACTTGCTGTTCTAGATTGAGGAAAATAGAAGGGCTATACGACCTTGCAAGCCTTCAAAAGCTGAAGATTAAGGGTTGCATAGAAGTGGAGGCGCTGCCGGGGCTTGAAACATTGTTCTCTTTGGAGGTCTTGGAGGTAACTAGCTGTGTAAAGCTGAAGAACGTACAGGGCTTGGAGCAGCTGGCAAAGCTCCGGAAACTAGAAGTTTCTAGCTGCCCTGACTTAGAAGATCTGCCCGGTGTTGAAAATTTAAGGTCATTGGAGTATCTTGATGTATCTGAATGTGTGAAGCTGAAGAGAATACACGGTTTGGCGCAGGTAACAATGTTGAGAACACTAAAGATTCGTAATTGCTCTTCTTTAGAAGATCTGGTTGGCATAGAACATCTGAGGTCGTTGGAGATTCTGGAGGCATTTAGTTGTGTGAAGCTGAAGAGCATACTGGGCTTGGAGCGGCTCACAGAGCTTGGCAAATTAGAGGTTTCTAACTGCTCTGAATTAGAAGACATGCCAGGTGTTGAAAATTTGAGGTGGTTAAAGAAGCTTGATGTATTTGGATGCGTAAAGCTGAAGCGAGTACAGGAGTTGGCTCAGTTGACAAAGCATAAGGGGGAGGGATCGGCGACGTTGACAAAGCTTCGCAGACGGGCGTTGACGCAGTTGACAAAGCTTTACAGATTAGATTAGATATTGAGCCGGTTCCAGGTAAGTTTCTATTGAGGAGGCGGCATATTTCCTAGCTAGAAGTTTTATTTGCTTAAAAGAACAGATTGTTTGCCACCAAAACCTCCCCCAAGCTTAATAATGGTATCAAAAAAGTTTCTTTTTTTACCTGTGGCATCGAAGCTTTTCCTTAGTTAAGTTTTGTTTGCTTAAAAATAACAGTCTTTCACCAAAAGCTCCCCACAGTATAATAATGGTACCTATCTGAGCAGCATCCCAGCAGTCTTGAGTTCCACAGCTAGATCTTAGGGAGCAGCTGAAGCTACGTAAAGTACTTGAACTATGTAGCAGTATTATGTGGACCAGAAAGGCTTGTGAGAGAAGTTATTTCTGTGCAATCAAGCCTAAATTATTTTTTTCAGATGCTATTAAAGTTATTTAAGAAATTTATTTATTTATTTATTTATTTTTTAATTTATTTATTTATTTATTTATATTATGTACAATATAGTATAATTATAAAGTTATAAACATATGAAATAGATTCCAAAACATTATTAGTCCGTGCCTCTGGCATAGCAGGGACTATAGCATTCGATTTATCGATGACCGGATATTAGTTCTTCAGTTGACCATAAATTTCGAGTGTTCAAACAATTTTAACCAAAGTTTATTGCTCGCAATTTCGGTCCAAAAAGTTTTAACCAAACTTTCTATTTCACCCTCTTATTGCAAGCCTCTCTTGCCCCGATGTGATTTTAGCGAGGGCAAATTATTTTAACCTAAGTTTTTTCTTGCACGTGCTTAGACTCTTACGCTGGATGTTCTAGTTTATATGTAGGCTGGATGTTCTGGTTTATACATATGCTTAGGCATGTTATCCATCTGTCACTATGCAGACTCGATGCATCAACACTACTCGATGCATCAACACTTGGATTTCTCGTTGGATGAAACCTATCTGGGATCCTTTGTTCTGTGTGAAAACCTAGAAGGTTGTCTGTCTGTCGTTCTTTCGCGAGGGCATTTCTTCATTTTCTGGCTAGCTAGATCTATAAGCGGTATCTCGGGGCACAAGAGTGTGAATGAACATCTCTATCAGATTCGTTTCACAGACCCCTTAATCTGCAAAACAGACAGCATTGAGTTTTGGTTTGAAAATTTGAGAGTGTGAATTGAATTTGTCATTTGAGATTGAGATTATCAGTAGTGGGTGAGGTCTAGTGGAGCTACCCTACATTTATTATTAGTATAAAACAGGATGGCCTGGGATTTTGGGGTTTTGTGACACGGGAATTGGGTATTAATTTGTATTCAGCAGTCATACAAGAGGACAGCGGAAGAGCATCAGGGGGATGAAGAATCGGAGTTAGTCCGTGGAATCCTGTGATTCCCATGGATATTTAAAGAATAATCATGCAGAGTTTGATAAATTGGCTGAGGCCCTGTGGATGGGTTGGTGTGCTTTAGCCTGAAACCCCATCTAACTGTTTATTTAATGAAATGATTCTGTAATTGCTTCTGTTTAGCTGGTTGGACAGTTAGTTACAGCCGCTTCTGATGTAATTCAGTTGAGGGTATTGTTTTTTTATTGTTTTACGTTATCATCTCTGTTTTCCATTGCATTCTCAGGAATAATATAGTAAATAGTACTAGTGTTATGTTAGCCTATTCTGCAGTGAACAGTTCTCACATTTTGTATAATTTTTCCACGCATGATTTACCTACCAAAGTTGACTGTTTTTCAACATTTCTTTGATTACCTGCCATCATGAGGTTCTTCTGCAGTAAGCAGTACCAATGATAACAGTGCACCATTTCTGTCCTCTTCTTGCAGAGGAATTCATGAATAAATAGTGTCCTTGAAGATTGCAGCAGAAGTGCCCATAACCTGATAGTCCGAGTCTCTCAGAATGCCCACTGTAAGGCGAAGGATTTGGGCCGCATCAATTGCAATTGCCTTTGTGTGCACACTACATTTCCTAGTGTTCGGCCACAGAGAAGATTGATAGAATATTGCCTGCGATAAACTAGTTAAGGAGGAAGGGGTTTCACTTCCGAGATCTTAACCTTGGAGCGAGTTGGGGAAGCAGGGTCGATGTCGTCCCTGAGCAGGGAGCTTGTGTTCCTAATCTTGCAGTTTCTGGATGAGGAGAAGTTCAAAGAAACAGTCCATAAGTAAGCAATCAATCATTTACCAACTCTTAACTCTTTTGTAACAAAATCGGTATGGGCTTCGCAGCTTTTCTCATTTCTTCTACCCTGTACCTAAACTTATATGGTAAAAGAACATAAACAAAACTTGCTATTTTTCGGCAGTAAAATGCAGGGTTTTGAAGCGAATGTCAATTAACTGAATATAAACCTATGCTTTTCTCTACTGTTATCTATTTAAGAGGAGATAGGATTAATACAGAGATATCCGTTTGCTATTATTTTCAATCTCTGGCATAAGATTAATGTGTCCAAAGTTTTGAAGCTCAAACCTGTAAGTTGTTGGATGGAGACATTTTTCATACCAAGTTCTATATACATGCTGCAGACTAGAGCAAGAATCTGGCTTTTACTTCAACATGAAATATTTTGAAGATCAAGTCCAGGCTGGAGAGTGGGATGAAGTGGAGCGGTATCTATCTGGTTTCACAAAGGTTGATGACAATCGATATTCCATGAAAATCTTGTTTGAGATTAGGAAGCAGAAATATCTTGAAGCTCTGGACAAGTGAGTCGTGTCCTCCTTCTGTAGAACAAGTGTAGGAATTAGTGTTTTGTTTGGTTGTCATGTGAATGCTGTTGGATAGGTCAGTTCTAATTGCTGCTTGGTTATATTGTCAAGGCAAGATCGAGCAAAAGCTGTGGAAATACTGGTGAAGGATCTTAAAGTATTCTCTTCTTTCAACGAGGAACTTTACAAAGAGATCACACAGGTTCTTACTCTGGATAACTTTAGGTCCATGCAACCAGCTGCTTCTCCTCTGTTATTTTATCTATTTAATTCGACTAAAAAGTAGTCTTTATTGTACATTGATCCGCCTGGAAACCTATCAGCCATCATTTTTTCTTCCTGAAATACGAGTAAAGAGGGATTTTTCACTTAACGTGCGAAAAGTCAACGCCTTGCCTTATTCTTTGTGGTGTTTTAGTCTGTGAGAAGTCCTGAGAACTTGATTGGTTACACTTGCAGAGAAAATGAGCAGCTTTCTAAATATGGAGACACAAAATCGGCTCGGAATATTATGTTGCTGGAGCTCAAAAGCTGATTGAAGCTAACCCTCTTTTTCGAGACAAGTTGGCATTTCCCGGTCTTAAAGCTTCACGGCTCAGAACGTTAATAAATCAAAGGTCTAGTAGGATATCTTGCTTGGCAAAATTATCCATCCCTTATAACCCCTGCCCAGAACCATGAATATGATATCAAAGTTCCAGTCGGAATTTATGAGGGGTGGATAATTTTAATCATTTTGTCCTGTGCGTTGAGGCATTATGATTTCTAACTGTATCTTCTCAGTTTCTATTTGTGGTGTTTGGGAGTTTTTTACGTACTTTGGATGACTTTAATATGGATGTATGAGGTTGAAACTCTCCCAGTAGCCTATGGAAAGTGAAATGAAGTCGAAATGCTATATTTTTTAAAAGGAATTGATCATGTATGATGCAAAATGTAAAATCACTTCTGATTTTTTTTTCCAGCCTCAATTGGCAGCACCAGCTTTGCAAAAACCCTCGACCCAATCCTGATATCAAGACCCTATTTGTTGACCATGCGTGTGTGCCTTCGAATGAAGCTCGAACTCCTCCTGCAAATAGTTCTCTTGTTGGTGCACTTTCGAAAGGGGGTTCATTTCCTGCTGTTGGTGCACATATCGTAAGTCATGACTACATTAGTTCAGAAATTAATTCCTATAACTTGTAAATAATTTTGTCGGTTGAAAATTTCTTTGTCCTAGAATTAGCCATTACTTTAACATGCATTCAACTATATTGCAGAGTTACTGTCAATCTAACATGCGTTATAAAATTTTGACTGCAGCCATTCCAACTTGCAGCCACTCATCCAAGTGCCCTTGCAGGATGGATGGTGAATTCTTTTCCTCCAGCTCCACATACTGTAGTGGCTGCCGCACCGTCTTCTCTGGTTTCACAACCACATCCAGGTGAACTGAGATGACCGTATTTTGTGTAGTAGATTAAGTTCCATATTTTGGTTTGCAAACATGTGGTAACATGCTTGACTTTAGGTTTTGCCCAGAAAGAGAGATGAGAAAAGATAGCATCTTTCTCAAAGATGATGAGCGTGCCAATATTTAAATAGGATGTAAAATTTTAATTGGTTTTTTGTTAAATGACTTCACCTGCTTTGCTAAAACACCCAAGGACTCCACCCACCAATAGTAATCCCGGATTGGATTATCAATCTGCAGATTCTGAACATCTTGTGAAACGGATTCGTCATGGTCAAACGGATTCTGTAGCTTCCTTAGCTTTCGTTGTGTCTTGGCTAAGATTCCAACGTTATAAAGGTGTTTGTTGGTTACGTTTGTATTGGGAATATTTGATGTAATTATTGATAGATTGTGCTGGCTGCTGAGTCTTCTGTTAAATTTTTCTCAACTTTCAACGAATGGCGTTGGAGGACTCAACTTTCAACGAGTGGCGTTGGAGGACTATAGAGATCACTCACCTGTGTGTTAGTCAAGCACATGCACATACACAGACTTAGAGCTGCTAGATGGGTTTCAGCAGTGTGTTAAGTGTCTTGTGTTATTATGGAAATCACTAAACTGTGTGTGCACATGCACACACACATACTCAGAATTGCTTTATGGGTTTCAGCAGCGTGTTAAGGGTGTTGTGCTTTATTCCAAGATATCACTAGACTTATTTTCATCTCCATTCTGTAATTGTAGGTGTCCTATCCAGCTTCAATTCATCCTCCCAGCATGTACCTGCAAGAAATTCCTAAAATTGTTTCAAGAACCTTTAACCAGGGTTCAAATGTTATGAGCATGGATTTTCACCTACTGCAGCCAACGATACTACTAGGTGATCTATCTCTAATCTCTGAAATATTTTGTTCAATGTGGCACCAAATATTCATTATATTGGGCGTGCACATTGATTTATTTGTATGTCAAAAGTGTCTCTGTCTTTTAAAACTTGAGCAGTGGACTTATTTACCTTATCCAGTTGGAACGAATGTTGGCGATATTGGAATTTGGGATGTTGGTTCACGTGAAAGATTGGCTGTCAGAGCCTTTAGTGTATGGGATATCTCAGTTTGCTCGATGTCACTGTAGGTATGCCCGTCTCTTTTATGGGATTACATTACTTTCTGTTATTTATTAATTATTGAAATTTGTTGTGGAAGCATAGTTTCTGGCATATTGGTTTCTTGGTGCTAAACCTGCTAATTCAAGGACTGATACCTCTTCCATACTGTGCTGCCACAGCTTTAAGCGTTTGTATTGTATTATCCCTGCAGACCCGGCAGGGACTACCGCGACGGCAGTGGCTCCTTGTTTAAAACATTATGGAATCGCAAATTATATCCTATACTGTTATTTTATTGACACAGGAGGATTTACGTGTGCCAAATCGAGAAGGCAGCGAACGATGGTTCTGGAATTAGAGAGAAGGAGAGTGGTTGGATTTAAAGAAAACTTATTCGCGTTATGGATCAATATAATTTTCATATTTATGAATGTTTTAGGTTTGTTAATGGTTAATCAATATATTTTTTTTTATTTTTTCTTCTTTCTTTTCTTTCTATATATATGTTAAAAAATATATAATTTTTAGGATGAAAACGTCTATACTTGATTTCCTATCCTTTCGACATTTGTAAAGGATGTAAAAGTCTTATCACTCTTTATTGGTAAATTAAATTTTAGGTTTTATTTTTTCTTTATTAGGTACATCGGAGTTTCATCATTCAATTTGATTAAAAGATATAGTCAATAAAGTTTAATGAATAGGATCTCCATTAGTTCTAATTTGTATTATTTTCGTTATTTCAACTTTATGAACTTTATTGTTATTCCATAGTGTTTTGTCAATTCCATTATTATATATGGTTTAATAGTTATTATTATTTTGAATAAAAATATTTTAGAAATATTAATGAAGAATTTAAATATGATAATGTAAATAAAGAATCTATAAATATGAATTTAGGAGAATAAATATATTGTTAAGTAGTGTAGGAATGAAACAATTTGGAGTAAATTTGGTGTAAAGTTGTTAGTTACAAACATAATCCAAGTATTAAGGTGTATATTGGAATTGATATCATTATAGAGGTGTGGAGATAAATATGAATTTAGGAGAATAAACACATTGTTAAGTAGCATATACATGAAACAATTTGGAGTAAAGTAGTTAGTTACAAACATAATCTAAGTATTAAGGTGTGTATATTGATATTACCTGATTTTTGGAATTGATATCATTATAGAGGTGTGGAGAAAAAGATCATAAGTTGTAACAAAGAATACTCAATTTTTTATGAATTAGAGTAGATTAATAGACTTGAATAAAAAAAACTAATAGTTACAATGCATGCATCATTAATGATGCATGCATCATTAATGACATGGTAAAAGTCATTGTTAGGGTTTTATCTTAACCCCTCTCTTTTGGGTACTTATAGTTACTTAATGTATGTGATTATCTTCTTTGAATAATAGCCACTATGTGGCTTTTTGTGGTTAATTAATGTAAAATGGTCATCTTTATGAGATAATGGTTTGTTAGCTAAGTTAGTACTCATTTATATGGGTATTTATAGTTACTTAATGTATGTGATTATCCTCCTTGAATAATACCAACTATGTAGTTGTTTGTGGTTAATTAATGTAAAAATGTCATTTTTATGGGAGAATGGTGTATTAGCTAAGTTAGTACTCGTTTATATTGGGACCTCTAGTACTTAGGGCTTAGGTAGTGAGACTATTTATAAAAGAGCTATGTTATGTTTTGTTAAGTATTTTCATTGTATAAGAACTTTGCCCATTTGTTAATTAATATCTTTCTAGATTATCAATATAAGGAAATATATTATGTAGGTTCATTACTCTTGTTTCTCTTATTTTACTTTCTATAATTTACATTTCGTCTAATATTACTCATAATTTATTGTTTCTATTGAGTATGTACACTACATGTGGCATTTAAGCTCTTTCCTATGTCAAAACACACCAAAATTTTAGAGTTTTTTTAAGGCTATAGATGTGTCCTAATGTCTTTACACACAATGATCTATTGTTCAATGGGTAAAACTATAATTACGAAGTCGACACATAGAGAGTACAAGTAGAGTCACTTGGTTGGTTGCCCTAGTGCACCTCAATTAGTAATTATTAAGTAGCATCATATTAGACCTTATCAATATATGGATTCGATTTTCCATGTGCATTTAGGTATATCAAAATCATCCGAAGTGCACCCAACCATCCCTATATGAACCTAGAAATTATTTTGTTGCTATAGTACATTTAGCACAACATTCAAGGAGATCACTCTTGTATACCAAGGAATTGATTAGTATGGCTAAAGGTATTTCCTATCATCCTTAGCTAGCATTGTGAAACAATAATCAATTACAATTGTTGGAGACCTTCAAGTATATCAGAGAGCTATAACACTCAAGAATCCTTTGCTCTTAAAACCTCGCAAACCTTGTCTCTGTTGTATAGGCTAGGAAATTCCTATATAACTTGGACTATAAAGGGTTTAAGAATGTCATGAATGCATAACACTTAGACTTGAGTAAATCCATACCATTTTGTGAAACCTATATCAAAAGAATTCTCATGCGATGATGATTACCATTACAAGGTAAATACCAATTAGCAAGGGTTTCAGTAGAACCACTGTGAGGCTTCCATTTTGTCTAGTTTTACATGACCTTTTGCTCTGAAATCCTCCATGCTTTCACTTAGTTCTTAGGGTTATGTTGCTCTGAAATCCTCCATGCTTTCACTTAGTTCTTAGGGTTATGTTGTCATTTTGTGCATTTTAAAGTAAATATTTACTATTTGGCACATTTCCCTTGTTTTAACAAGATTTAACATTAAAATCATCATTAACAATAGTTTGTGTTTTTGCATATCTAAAACTTGGCCAAATTGCCAACAATGATTGCTATGTGCACAATGGTTGGCCTTGATCTTACACTCTTGAAGATTCTTGCACCAAGAAGAAATTATGCATGGTGTTTTTATGTGAAGTCACCAAGTGGCCTGCCGATTACACTTGTCAAAGATAATTTTGAAAATTTGGTCAAGGTCAAATCCAATTTCCCTCATTGATGGTGATTCACACCAGTCTTAGGTTCTGCCTGCACCAATTTGGGCCTTTGATAGATTAGCACACTTTCGGGGAAAGCCAAAAATGGTTTTTGTCCAAAATAATGTTTTAACACCTCTACATGAACTAGAATGCATAGATGTCACACTTGTGAGTTTCTAGAAGCAAAATGAAAAATCAACCCCAAAATTCATATAACTGCCAAATTTGTCCTCAATTTTCGTGCAGCAGAAGAAGAATCTCGAAATTTCAAAACACAGTCTTCGTTGAAAATATGGCAAATTAATCTCCCTCCAAACGGTTTTCCAAAATTCGTCACGGTTTGAGAGTTACGCAAGTTCCTTTGATGCTGTTTTGTAAAAAATGCAGTGTTTTCATGAATTCCAAATTATGCCGGATTTGCAAAAAAATGGAAAATTATGAATCAGAGTTGCATTTCCTTGATTAGATAGTGGTTGTACCGCTGTACTAGACTCCCATTAATGACACATTGTTGGGATTCAATTCTCCATCTTGTTTGTAATGGATGAGTTTGTCTAAAGCTAAATTTGTATTACAAAATTTATATAAGCTCAGTTATGGCGGCAAGAAGCCATTGTTGGTACTCTCATGTTGTTGGATTAGATGCCGGGGGTTCTTACCCTTCCTTGGATCAATTTGGAGCTATATTAATGAGCTCAAGATGTATTAGAGATTGATTTCATTAATATACAAACTCATGTCAGGTTTTATTTCAATTCTACGTGTGTTCAATGCTTGATTTCATTTCTGTAATTTAGATTTTTTTTATACAGGGGATGAGTTGGTTGGTTTGGGACCAACAAATCTAGCTCATCACCCCTTTTCCTTTGTCTATTCATTTAGTAGGTTGCAGATCTAGTAAGCGATATTGTTGTTTATGATTCTAATGTGATAACTGTGTTGATTAAACTCTGATCCAAGGTTTTCTTTTTCACAAAGTTTATACAGTCTATTTTGATATGTACTCCCTTATGTTATACGAGTTTCATCTTGTTAGATCCAGAAGTGTAACTATATCTGTGGTCAAGATTTGTGGTGTACATTGTATCTATAATTCATTAGTGTAGTTAACAATTGCATAAGCCATGATACTTCAAAATGAGTGTTGGATAGATTTGTCTGAGCTATCCTCTGCTTCGTGAGTTATTTTTAGAGTTCCAAACTTTTGATAATCACTCGCAACAATCCGTTTAGTAAACTTTATAGAAGTGCATTTGATATACTTTGATCTAACCTTCTACGAATTGAAACAGCGAATTCTACAGGTCTAATGTAAATGATAACTTTGTGTTGAATAATAACTTGAAATTGTCCCAGATCTATTTAAAATACCAAGTTTATAATTGATAATCAGAGTAAGAGTAAGATCAAGTTTCTTTGTATTCTAGTATTTGAAGTGGATCGAGCTTTGCAAGCAATATCATTGTTTTCGTTCTTTAATTTTATAGCAATTAAGAGAAAATCATAACAGAGTACAAGTATTATGGTTTATGATATTCAAGTTTTCCCATCTACGATATTTTAATGCAATGTATTGATCTCTTTATTCCATGAAGGCAGTCAAGGATTTAGTTTGTGAAAGAGAGTTTTGATCTCTAAGTTGTAGCATTGTAACTTGTTCAAGATAATACGATGATGATGATTTGTATTTGTGAAGTATTACAAAGCTCTCTTTTTACATATTTATTCCTTGCATCATTGAATGAGTTATTTCCAGAATTGATTTTCAGAGAGTTAATTGGGTTGTGGAGATTTGAGAGTTGAAAGTGAGTACTATGGAGATTTGGATATGAGTAAAAGCATTTTCATTGATATTTTTAAAGTTTCTTATGCACTTATCATCTTTGGGTGAAATTAATGTGACATATATGGATTTGGAACTAATTCATTGAATTTACACAGTGATGTTATTTTTATATAACATTTGAGTATAGTATTAATAAAGCCTTGGTTTTTTTGAGTTTTGTGCTGAGTGTGGGAATTTTCAATTTTGTGGATTGTGTAATGAATCTGACTATCTTGCACTTTAGTTAATTCTAAAAAGTCTTTCTTTTTGAGATGCTCAGTTAATTAATAATTAAATGCTCAAGTTTCCAAAGGAGGTATTATGATAGCCAAACAGAGATCGTATACCAAAGTTACGACCTCAGGAAGTTGATGTAACAATTTACCCAAACTGGGCCCACATTTTTGGCGCTTCATTTCCTACGGTTAGGTTTTTGGATGTTTAGGGTTTTCCATTGTTTATCAATAATAAATAGGCCTTTGAGCATCATTGTAACACAGTTCAAAGACATGTAGCCACCAAATCTCTTCTCAGAGATAAACTACCATTGCCCAAGCTAATTCATTTTTATTTCTGTATGTAAGCATATTTCAGTTCTTTGATATCAATGAAGTGAAGTCTTATTTCTGCTGCATCTCTATGTATATAGGTATTTTTGTATTTTGTTGCGTTCCTATATAAGTCCGTATCAGGGTCCATTTCCTATTAGCCAGTTTCTATGGCTGTGAAAGTATGAAAAAAGGACCTGTAGCTTCCCTAAATATTTTTCAGTCAAAAATCTATACAATTCCATTTTATGAGAAAAACTTCTTATTTTCAGTGGAAGATCTGTACAACTTCATTTTATGAGAAAAACTTCCGTAGCTCTCCTAAAGAAAGGCTCTCTGCGAATTTGAAAGGCTTTGTATGAAACAAGGATCTGTAAAATTCCATTTTATGAAAGAAGGATCTGTACAACTCCATTTTATGAAAGGCTTACTGCCTATTTGTTAAGGATTCAATTTGCTTACCTCAAGGAAACCAAGGAAAAGATTGGCCCTTCAAGCCTAGCTTCTACTGAGTTACAATCAATCCTATTCAATCAACTGACTAATAACAAGAAGGATAGAATGTCTAGCTAATAGAGCTTTATGTTCAGTGAGTTTCAAGCCCCATGGATCACAGATAACTGTAATTCTCTGATAGAGTTCGTTCCCAGTGACGAAAGTAACCAAAATAGATGTTAATATGATAGTCCCATTGTAGTCAAACATAAAAATAGTGTAGAAAAACTCAGAACACCAGACTTTAATAGTATTTGAACTTAAATGGTTTCAAATTCAAATTCCTAATGTAGATTTTTCTTACATACAGACTTACCTCATAGATTTTTCAAGGCATCTTTAACAACCCTGGCACCAAAAAAACACACAAATCTTTAACAACATTGGCACCAAAAAAACCCACAGTGCTCTTTAAACAAAAAAACCCAAACCCTAACATCATATCAACAAATGCTCTCTAAACTGTTAATTAACAATTACAGTGTCAACATGTAACCCTAACAACATATCAACAAACACATATCAACACCACCAACAACAACAGAAGGAAGGAATCAGCGAGAACACAAGAACCTTTTGCCTTATGCCAAGAGCCTGTAACCAAGAAGGAACCTCTCTTTTGTTTTGCCAAGTCCAATAAATCCATAAGAATAAAGCCCATAACCTTTAGCACCTATCCCATTTCCATCAGCAGGTAGGAATTCACAATATCAAAGGGAGGAGGTCGCTCAATTACTTGAGACCATGAATTCCCATTGGACACACCCTGGAAGTATGACCCTTACTACGTATTGTCAGTAGCAAAGGGAAATCAACTCACTGGGCCAAAGGATCATGAGAGCGGGCCACTAATGAGAAATTGGCTAACTTACATTTTTTGTTGGAGGTAAGGGCAATAATGGATGCTAATATGGACGTAACCCTAACAACACATCAACATATAACCCTAACAACATATCCATAAGGGCCACAAAAATATACACAAAATTACACAAAACCAAAAACCCACACAGCTGAAGATGTTTAAAAACACGAGAAGATAAGTTGAACAAAGGTGCAATAATCCATCTGGCTAAATGTGTTTAAAAACATAGGTATATAGGCTGGTAGGATAGTGTCCTACCTTCCAGCGATTGTTTCGTTAGCTTCCTCCATGCCAACACGCCATAGGAGCCCCATATGTTGCAAAAACTGTAGCTCCAACTGCAAATCGCACAGTGACTTGCAAGACAGGCATCACACATTGTTGTGGGGTTAGACATCCCTAAACGTGTAGAAAACAAGTGAAATTCAAGCAAAAAGCTCAGAAAATTACGCATATACTTGAAAAAACCCTTTGGAGCACGAAACTACCATGTCTAACATCGAGCCGAGCTAAATCCACTACAGGAATGAACACAGATGAACACCCAGCCCAATACACTAGACGGGGAAGAAAAACCATGCCAATAAACCAGAGAAAATAGATGATAACAACCGGAAAACCTCTTAAACAAACATCAAAATCTGTCATGTCCCTTCTCAAACACATTTGTAACAGGGTGCTGCAACACAATTTTGCACAATTTTGGCTAACGAAGAAAACCCATCATTTTCGACTTAGGGACTTAGGAGGCAATTTGACTTAATTTGGTTGCTAGTGGAATGTGGGGGCCACCCACATGGGAATTCGAATTGGCCCATTCGAATAGCTTGAAGGGAAATTCAAATAGGTGGTTGGAGGGGCCCACATGAGGCAAGGGAAGCCCAAGGAGTTATAAGGAGGGAGCAACTCTCATTTTGGGATTGATTGATACATCTTGTAAACAAAATCACTTGACTGTTCACTCTACTATTTAGTTGAGTCAACTCGTTGTTTAACAACGAATCTCTCAAGCGAGAGATTCAACCTCTACTTGAGGGGACCATCTGTGCCCGCCCTAGGGAGGCAGTGCTACAAGGATTTCAGGAGTTCCGGGGCAGTGACATAGCACCACCAACCAGCGTAGAGCAAGGAGTGCATATTTCTGGGCAGCTAGGAAACACGCAGAGGGAGATTGAGGCAAGCAAAGATTTGATTGCTTGTCCAGGAGTGGGGGAGATGAGGTAGCAGCGTTAGACCAACGTTTTTGCTGGGTTTTACAGCCCGCTGAGCCAACATTCCAGCGATTCAAACTGTTGGGCTGGGGGACAACGCAGAGGCCACACAACAGATTTTCGTGGTACTTGGGAGCACGGTAAATTTTAGGGGTGAATAATCGCCCAGAGGCGAAATTTGAGGGTTTTTATATTTTGATGGGGCGAATTTTTAATTAAAATAATAAAAACCTTTTTTATATAATTAGCCCTAATTTTATTTAAAATTAAATTAATTATTATTATTATTTTTTCTTTTTTCTTTTTTTAGCCCAAAATATAAAATGGGTGGATAAACTAACCGAATCGTATTCCCTTAAAATCGCCCAATTTTGATATTTGCTCCTGGTTTGGGAGATTAAAATCGCCATATTTCTGATCTACAGTTTGGTTTTTCTGGTTTGGGAGTGGTTTGTGAAATTGTGAGGATCGATTTGGTCCTGGGAGGTTAGATTTGTTTTGAAATGGAGGGCGGAGGTTAATTTGTTTTCAAATGGAGGGCGGCTCCCTGTTTTCACGGATTTAGCCCCCTGTTTTTACGAATTCCGGATTCATTGTGTATATGGCTCCCTGTTTTCATGGATTCATGGTGCACATGGATCCCTGGCTCCTTGTTTTCACGAATTCATCTTGTATAAAATTGTTTTGAAATAGGGTTTTGATCATAGTTCATAAATCTTAATTTTCTAGTTAGCAGCAGCAGTTTCGGTGCGATATTCTTGCATTTTCAATCTACTAATTCTTCTCTTGTTTTGGTATCCATGGTTTTTTGGATCTGAACGTCTCATGCCACTGCAGCAAAGAAGCAAATTCACCCAATGAAGACTCAATGAAATCCCAAGACACTAAAAAAAAGTTCTCCAAATCGAAAGGAAAACAAGGCTTCGCACGAGCTATGTGATCTAAGCCCAAACAAAGCTAGAATGAAATCCAAGAAAACAAGAGCAAGTTGTTCGGAAATCACTCAAAAATACTTCAACAATCACTGAAGAAAATGCGAAAAGCAATCACAAGGTTACCGGGGACATCAACAGACCCAAAACTCCACGGGAGGCTCGACACACACGGCCACTAGATGCCCTAGGGTTGAGGTGTGAAATCGATGGAAAGAGGCAAACACCCGGAGGACAAAGGTTGCAAACCAGTCAAACAAGGCTTAAGCACATTCTAGCAACTGAAAAAGAGGTGGCAAAAAGCAAATCCAAGCTCCGACAGCAAGCAAAACAAGTGGACCAAAAACTGCACGGCCTGGCGCGACTGTCAGGCTGCAACTCGCGCTAACCAGTGATTGGCGCGTGTTGTCAGTTAGCAACAAGGGCCACTAGCGCGAATGTGAAGGCAAAAAGCGCGCTAACAAAATTTTCTAATTTCAAAAGAAAATTACGCAGTCCAGGGCTTGGGTCACAAGCTTAAAGCAAGTCAAAAAGTACAGGGGTAGCAAGAAATTCGATCCAAAGGCTTATCTAAGCAAGCAATCAAAGAAAAACCAAAGAGACAAGACAAACTCCAAGTTGTTTAGTTTGTAAGCCAAACCGGAGATCGACTGAAGCAGCTTTGATCTACTTCACTACTGCAAAGCAATAGTGTTTCGAAGGCTATTTGGCCGTGTTTCAGACTCCGTCTAAGTTTACAAATCAAGACAACAATCTAAACTCCCCAGCGGAGTCGCCAAATTGTTGGAGAGGTAAATCCCCTCTACGGATAGAGG
>APFE030334372.1:0-17276 GCA_000404065.3 Pinus taeda | reverse complement strand
TTTCAAATGGTTGGTTATGCCTTTCAGGTTGACGAATGCTCCTGCAACCTTCATGAGGCTGATGGATGACATCTTGCGGCCATTCACCAACTCATTTGTAGTGGTATACTTGCATCCTGATCTTTAACTAGAGTTGGGAAGAGCACCTCCACCACATCCAACAGGTTCTCCAAACACTGCGGCAACACAAGATATGTGCCAATTTGGAGAAATGCACTTTTGGCATGACCCAAGTTTAGTATCTGGGATACATTATTGATGGACGAGGGGTGCATGTGGATCCATCCAAGATCTAAGTCACTCGATTTTGCCTAGCTCCAAACACTCTGACAGAGCTCCACAGCTTTCTGAGTCCTGCCAATTTCTACCACAGGTTCATGTTGGGATTCTCTCATATCACTTGGCCCTTGAGTCAAGTCACCAAGGGAGGAGCGAAAGTAAAAGTATTTTGGTTTGAATCTCAACAGAAGGCATTCATAGAGTTGAAACATCGCCTTTGTTCTACACCAGTGCTCACATTACGAGACTTGTAACAGCCATTTGAGATTGAGATAGATGCCTCTAACTATGCTATTGGGGCAGTCCTTACTCAACAAGGGCATCCACTGGCATATCATAGTGAGACACTTTCAAACATAGTCCGGAAGTATCCTACTTATGAAAAAGATATGTATTCCATTGTGCAAGCTTGTCGACAATAGAAACATTAAATTTTGAGGAAGGAAACGGTCATCCACATAGACCACCACCCCCTGCAGTTCATAGAGATCAAGGGAAGTTGCAGAATGATTGCCATCAGAAGTGGTCCAAATACCTGCAACAGTTCCATTTGAATATCAATTATAAGAAGGGCATCACTAATAATGTTACAGATTGCCTCAGTCGACCACTAATCATGGCATTAACCATCGTGCTCAACTCTTGTGGGCACGAGACTTCTAATTGGCCACTTCTCTACAAAAGCGACCCAGAATTCAGCCACACATACCAGACGCTCCTGGAGGGTCATCAAGTTCCAAATTTTCACTTCCAAGATGCCCTATTATGCTACCTGGGACACCTTTGTGTTCCTTCAAGCAAGCATGCCAAGATGATTTGGGAAGCACACTACAGTCAGGTCGCTGGGAATTTCAGGGTCAAGAAAACAGTGGCGGTACTGCAGAAGTATTTCTATTTGCCGAATATTTGACAGGTTGTCGGGAAGTATATCAAATCCTACATTGCCTGTGCCATTGCCAAACCAACCATCAAGAATCAAAGCCTCTATACTCTGCTACCTGCCCCTAGTCGACCTTGGAAATCCATCTCCATGGATTACATGTCAGGCCTTCCTTCTACGAAGCATGGCAACGACTATGTTTTTGTGGTCGTTGACAGATTCTTGATGATGGCCATTATGGTTGCTTGCAAGAAGAATATCACAGTGGAAGCCATTTCTAAACTCTTCTTTGAACGAGTGTGGGTGCACTTTGGGATCCCACAGTCTATCATCTCGGATTGAGAGAGAAAGTTCCTCAGTACATTTTGGTTGGACCAAGTCGATGTTGGACACCAAGCTCACTAAGTCCAACACTTTCCATCCCCAAACTGATGGCCAGACAGAGGTCATCAACAGGATGATTGTACACATTATGCGCATGTACAACTCAAAGAATCCACGCACATCGGATGAGAGCATTCCCTATGTCCAGCACAGCTATAACTGGGCTCTCCACAACTCCACTGGCCATAGCCCTTTTCAGGTGGGCTTGGGATTCCAACCACTACGTCCCATTGATGTGGCCATGTCATTTGCAGCTACTTAGGTAGATTTAGCTCATGTCCAGTCCGAAATTGATAGGGAAAACAACTTCATTGAGCACATTCAACATATCCGCCAGTAGGTCCATGATATTCTGGAGAAATCAAATGCCAATTACAAGTAGAGACATGATCAACATCGAGTGCCACACAAGTTTCAGGTGGGTGACAAAGTTTGGTTGCATTTGCAAAAGGAACGCTTTAATAGAGCCTATTGGAAACTCTAACCACTCTAATATGGTCCTTACAACATTACCAAGGATGTGGGAGACAATGCATTTGAGCTCAGCATTCCCCCATTCCTTGGCCTTTGACCATACTTCCCACCATTGCTAGACACATCAGACATTGTAGAACAACTCACACCTACAAAGTTAAACCCAAATTGCATGGAACAAGCCACAGATGATCAAATCATGGACATGCAGATCAAGCACACTCGCCAGCAGAAAATCCAACTGTATTAAGTTGTCAAAGCAGGCCAACTCCTTCACCAGGGCAAGTGGCTCACCAGGGACCAAGTTCAGCACAAGTTTCCCCATCTCATGGAGGAACTCAACGCAATGGGGACCATTGCTTCCTAAGGAGGGAGGAATGATCTAGGTGTATATTGTTGGCCACCCGCCAATTCCACTTGGACCCCGACCATTGTTTCTTTCAGTTTCCTTAATTATAGCACAATTTACTATTTTTAGCAATTTTCGGGTCATAAACTTTCAGAGCCGTTTTGAGGCCCTAAACAACATTTTTTTGGCAATCTACCATAAATGATTTTCCAATTAAAACCGTCCTTTTTGTCATAGTCCTCGGAGAGATATTTCCAACGGGGTATCATGCATGTCAAACAGAGAAAATATGACCAAGTCGCGACCCCGGGAAGTTGGCTGTCCAACTAACCCCAACGGAGCCCATAAACTCTTGATGGTGTTACATCTCCTCGGGTTAGGGTTTTGGTTGTTTAGGTTTTTCTCTTATTGTTCAATAATAAAAAGGCCCTTAAGCCTCATTGTAACTTAATTCAGAGGCATGTAGCTACCACATCTCATCTTAGAGATAAGATACCATCGCCTGAGCTAGTCATATTTCCATTCTGTTTGTAAGCATATTTCAGTATTTGATATTAATGAAATGAAGTGTTATTTCTACTGCATCTTTGTGTTTGTGGTTATATCTGTAATTTTTTACGTTCCTGTTTAAATCCAGATCAACCCTTATGCTTCCTATCAAGAAATGTTATGTTTAAAATTTTTCCCTTCACCAAGGATGTTCTCATAATAAATTAACCCTTCACCAATAAAGGCTTGATCAAAAAACTACTCTTCAATAACATAATTACGTTAAAAATTTTCACATATTTATCATAAGGAAAAAAACAAAAAGACCAATAATTATGTTAAAAATTTTCACATATTTATCATAAGGAAAAAAAATGACCAATGTTCTTTTTCTCTATGTGACATCATTACAATTACTTACTATTTATCAACCATGTTGTTTTTTACTTGGAACAAAGATAAGGCCTTGTTCATGGAGCGATCTGACTGATAAGTCTATGAAGGAATACATACTCTACCCCCCTATAGTTTGGAACCTGTAACCTCTTAGGTGGAAACACATGCTCTTAACCACTAGGTCCACTAGTTATAAACATATTCTAAATGTTATATGTTAGGACATTTTTCTAGGTATATTTTCTAATTAAAATTTTCCAAAATATAGTTAAAATTTACTATAATTACAAAAATATTAAATAAATTTATAAAATTGAAATATGCCAAAAAATAATTTAAAACATTAAATTCATTTCATATTAAAAACTACAATTTTATTAATAAAAAATTAAAAATTAAAAACCTATTATTAAATTTGAAATGGAATTTGTAAATGATAAAATGACAACATAAATGATTAAATAACAAGAAATGTTATTATTTAATCCGGTATTTCTTCATCCAATTAGTTTTCTTATTGTTAACTAGTGTGTGACCCTTTCTATTTAGTATTCATACTTTATAGTGAGAAAATGCCTTGAAAATCTTTTACATGTTAGCATAATTCTCGAGATGTTTTTGTCCTTAAATCAGAGAATGATGATCTCTTTAGTATTTTCTTTAAAAATATGTGCTATTTTTAAATCTTATTTGCAATATGTAAAAGCAAAGAGAATATCTAGAACACTAAAAATAAATTGTGGGTATTTCTCAACTTGTGCAAAGACAAACACACACACATACAAACCAAAGTTGCTTTCCTGTGATCTTAAGGTTTTAAGAATTCATGCTTGTTTGTGAAAAGGTTTTAAGAATTCATGCTTGTTTATGAAATGACACTCACACACAAACACACGAAAGTTTCTTTCTTGTTACCTTAATCTTTTGAGAATTCATGCTTAGGAATTGTGCTGGTTTGAATCCTTGTTTCATGCAACTTTGATTTAACTTAGGGAAGTTGTTTGCACTCTCCTAGTATGCACACTTCTAGTTGGTTTGTAAATCTCTTTGTGTTTTCGAATTCTCTTAAGTATAGTGCAATGTGTTTTTTTGGCCTTTGAAAGATTAATTATTATTAAATTTCAAATGGAATTTGTAAAAGGATAAAATGGAAACAAACACCAAATTAAAACAAAATGTCCTAGCAATAAAAGGGAAAATCTACTCAATCAAACCTCGACATAGTAAAATAAGGTTCATTACCACAATAGCGTTAGCTTCATGACCATTAAAATGGCTAGACAGATATGATTCTAATCAACAACTTCTCCCCACGTGCGGCCATTGAAAAAAAATCAAAAGGTAATGAATGCAATGCCACTTGCATAAATCACTCGAGACTGTGAGTCTCTCAATCTCCCAAAAGGGTTAATAAGGAGATAATGGGTAATGACAAAAACCATTAAATCACACCACGTATTGTTTACGAAAAGGTAAAAAATGAAACTCAATAATAAAAATATTAAAATTTCTAGTTAATAAATTCATCAAAATAAACTCAATAAAAAAAATGACTCTCCTTCTTAATATTCACCTCTCTTATTAAAAAGAATAAAATAAATAAATAAATCATAAATATAAAACTCACCCCTACATCTAATTTTCGACAAATATTATAATTTGTGTTTTATTAATGTGTTAAAAAATAATAAATATAAAACACACCACTCACATCCAATCTTCAACAGAAACTGAGATTATATTTTGTGTTTTAATAATGAGTTTCAGCTTGTTTTGAGAAACATATTTTCAAATTCAATTAATGAAGTTGAAGGGGAAAGATAACGTGGGGTGCTTGTAATCATTGAGTAATGTTGTGGATGTAAATTGACAAACTAGTAGTTTGCTAAAGAATAATAAATTGAATGGGAAAACTAATTTGGGGTGCTCGGGGTGCTCGTAAGTGTTGAGTAATGTTGTGGATGCAAATTGACAAACTAGTAATTTTCTAGAGAATAATAAATTGATGTCCGGAGGGGAACCAATCTTGATTCTTTGGGTTCAAAGGGCCCGAAAACCCATATTCATCTCAGATTCACGGTCTGCAAGTAAAGTCCCAAGCCCAATCATCCTCTCTTAACTCTTTGAGTTCGGAGGGCCCTAAAACCCCATATTCACCCCAAACTCAAGTCTACAGGTGGAGTCCAAAGCCCAAGCCCAATCATACTCCTTGTAGTTTAGTTCTATATATGCACCTTTAACTCAGCTAGCTTCATTTCAAATTATTTGTGTTTTATTTCTAATTGTGTATTCCGCAATATATAATGTATATATAAGATTTCAACCTATAGGCTGTAGCCTATTGTCCTTGGGTGGTATGTTGTTCGGTGATGAGAAGTATGTCATAATTCCATTAAATGAGCCAACTTGAATTGGATAGTGGCCTGTCTAGCATCATCGACTAATGTTCTGTTGTAGGTAGAAAATAAAGTGGAAAGAAATCAGAATTAATAACTTTTTCAAATAAAATAAAATAAATAATTTTTTCAAATAATTGTTGCCCTGTCAAATAAACGTTTTTTCAAGTCCATTTGGAAAAGTAGGCATAAAACATTTTTAAGCGTTAAAGTGCAAAATGCCCCATGCATCCTGCAGATGCATTGACCACTGAGATCTGCACGATCAAAACTATTGGGGGCAAAGGTCTGCCGTCAACATCAAAATAGGAAGGCGGAGTTACTTTCCAAAGATCAGTCAACATTTGTTGTTGTAAGTCATTGCTTAAGCCGAGAAGCCATACACAAACCGCGCAGGCGATTATCACGCTCGAGAGGCTATACATCCAATGCACACAAGTTTCCAGGGCCGAGAACCATACTTCCATCGCATAGATGTTTGAGGGCCATGAGGCCATACCTGGAGATATGGTCGGCCTTGAAGCTCTCGTCGACGGGATCTGGAACACTTTTTGGCCCATAGTGAAGAATGAGTTGACAGAAGATTTCATTTCCATACGTTTTATCTACACGTTATTGAGCGTTGCACAATGAACATATTATGGATTAATCAAGCCCAAGAACTATTGATCTATATAGTTAATGGGGTAGGCACGGTACTAGAATCTGCATATGTAATTTTTTTCATAGTCTACTTCCTATATTTTCCATCTCATAAATCATACACCCTCTACGCAAGGCAATTACACATATTCAGACATAGGTAAATAAACATATGAATTTTTTAAGGTAAATGAACATAGAAGAATTTTTTTTATTCTGTTATAATTCAGAAGATATATTTACAAAGGACACATGAGGTTTCAGCTATTTTCCAGTAGAGTCTAAGTACTCCTCTTGAGATGATTAGTTTGCACTGATTCCTGAGACTCTCCTTCCCAGCTCTGTCTCTAAACTCTAACTGTAGACACTTACATAGCCATCTATTAGAAAGAGAAATATCTTAACTGAACATGACCAAATGGGACATCTGTCCATCAGCCCAAAACTGCCCAACACCTCAGCTGGGCAGTTGTTACATTTACACAGGTTTACTTGGGCCAAACAATAGCTCATTAAAAAAGTAAACCAACAACAAAGTAATTCTAAAATTAGGAGACATGGATCTATATCCAAATCTTATTATTTCTAATTTATAAAATTTACAATTGAGGGAAATAAATTTCCCTTTGAAAATTTCATGACCCCTAACAGATTGAAAACTAATTCCTTAGGCCACTATTATAAACAACAATTATCCATAGTGGCTTCACTTTTGTTATCCTTAGTAGAGGTTCGACATGCTAAAAGGTCTCATTATAAACAACGATCCTCCATCAGTGGCTTCACTTTTCTTAGCCATTGTTAAGGAGTAAATAAGTGATGCTTTGAATGATGTTTCTAAAGTGCAAGGACTGAATTTAAATAACGGGAATTTACATCTACAAACACCATTCATAACTGAAGATGTATTGGAAATTTTGGAGCTTATTTTAAAGCCTGCAAAAGGTTATAGCTACATTCAACTTGTACAGATTTCTATTGATAAAGGAGAAAAACTAGAAAACAAATTATACTATAGTGTTGTCAAGTTCATGCCAAAATGAAAGGGGTGCGCTTAGAATGGCTTCTCCCTATTTGAGTATTGGTTCCAGGAATTGTAGCAGAAAATGTAAATGATAACAATGAGTTGGGATCTTTGACAAAATCTATGCTAAATCCAGTGGTAGCAGTCTTGAATTGTTGTCTTGAACCAATTGAGGAAGGATTAAAGCATTCAATTTGACATGTAACTCCAACACTCACACAAAATGTTTATCATTCTTTACTTTATAAGCAATTAAAAGAAAAGTGAAAATCACATTGTTTAGAAATAAATCAAAATAAAAAGCTATGGCCTAACCAGAGGCCACAGTAGTTAGCTAGACACCCTATACACATTTTAGCCAAAGATACATATAGTTATGTACATTAAAAAGTGTTAAACAACATAGAATATAAAGCCAAACTTGTTAACCCAGTGTAGGTTGTGTGATGGACACCTTCTCTTTTCTTCCTCCTTACCTCGTTTGGATGTATTAGCTATGACATGTTTGTTTGTAACGTTATTATCTATTGTGATTCCTTAGAATTTGAAGTGGACGTTGTTCCTGGTATAGCTAGTACCAGAGATTAGTATAATGAACCATGTAATAAAAAACACAGATGGATGTTGTTCCTGGATGTAGTTAATACCAAAAATTAGTACAGTGAAACACATAATAAAAAATAAAGCTAAGTACGGATGTCAAAAAAGATACATAGAGCTGTACTATGGATGTCAAAGTTCAACGAGCATTCTTGAGGTTACTGAGTGATACATGTTAATATATTAATCACTCCACATTGCTTATTCCTTGTCAGAGATTAAAAAATCAATCATATATGTAGAGTAATTGCTCTGGATAAGTATGCCTAGAGTTTGTGAGATTTTGATTTTGATTAAAATGCCACCACAATAAACAAAGCAACACATTTCTTCTCTGCAGTATTGCAGGTTCCTGCTATTGATAGTAATTAATATAATATGATTTATGTATTGTGTATTAAACATGTGATTCCAATACTAAAAGGACCTACCAACTGATACAAATTAGCTGCAAGAAAAAGAACTTGGATTTGAAACCACGATTTCCCCACCTCAAAACAAAAGTATTTTTGATTCCACAAAGTTATTTTATTAAAAGAGATAGCGGGAAATTGTGATGGGAAGCACGATAGTGTGGTGGATGAGCTTCATGCATCATTGATTTCTCATGAACATAGACTAAATAGAGCAAGAAGTTCCTCATTGGAGCATGCCTTCAAGACATAAGTTTCATTTGGTCAAGGTAGAGGCAGAGGAAGATCATATGCTGAAGGAAGAGGAAGAAACCCACACAGAGATGGAAGAAGCAGCCCTTCATGCTCAAGTGGAAGAGGCATTAATCAAAATCCAAGTCAAGGCCCAAGCAAAAATCAAGCACAAGGTCAGAGGTATGATAAATCTCAAGTCCAATGTCATTACTATAAGAAGTATGGTTATTATGAAAATGGATGTAGAAACAAGCAATATGACATTAGTAACAAACCAAGTATAAATTTCACAAAAGAAAATCACAACCATGATAGCATGTTTTTAGCTTGTAATGTAGCACAAGAAAAACAAAGTGATATACGTTATCTAGATTCAGGGTGTAGCAACCACATGTTATGGAACATAGAAATGTTTTCCAATCTGGATGAAAGTGTGAAATATGAAGTGACATTAGGGACTCATAGAAAATTCTTCGTAATGGGAAAAGGAAGAGTTAATATCCTAACAAAGAAGGGGGAGAATAAGTACATCTCAGAGGTTTACCTTGTCCCCAATTTGAAGCATAACCTCCTAAGCATTGAACAGATCACGCAAAAGGGCTACAATATCTTCTTCAAAAACGATGTGTGCACAATTTTGGATAGGCCTCCAAGCAAATATATGGTTTAAAAGGTTCAAATGACAACAATAGAATGTTTCCCCTAAAGATAAGATCAGATTTGGAGAAAGAAGGTGCACAAGCACACCTCTCAATGAACTCACAAGAGAATGGAAGAAAGGATGCAGCAGTCACACAAGTGAACTATCAAGTAGAGGTCAAAGACGAAAATTGATTATGGCATTTTAGATTTGGACATCTCAACATTGGAGGTTTGAATTTGCTGCATAGGAAAGGCATGGTGAAGGGATTACCACTCATAGAAAAATTGAACAACCTATATGAAGGATGCATCTTGGGAAAGCAACATAGAGAGACATTTCCAGTAGGAAAGTCAATAAGGGCAAAGGCACCTTTGGAGATTGTCCACTTAGATTTATGTGGACCAATGCAGACACCATCAATTGGTGGCAACCACTATTTGGTGACCTTCATAAATGACTACACAAGGAAGACATGGGTCAATCTCCTAAAATAGAAAAGTGAAGTATTTTAGCACTTTTGCCAGTACAAAGCTCTTGTTGAGAAGCAAAGTAGACACTTCATCAAAGTCCTTAAGACTGACAGAGGTGGTGAATACATCTCAAATGACTTCCTTCAATTTTGCAGGGAGCATGGAATTCACAAGAAATTTACAACAAGGTATACACCTCATTAAAATGGTGTGACAAAAAGGAAGAATGGGACCATTATGGAAATCTAAAGGAGTATGTTGAAGTAAAATCATTTGCCAAATGATTGTTGGGATGAAGTTGTCTCATGTGCAACATATATCTTGAATAGATGTCCAACCAAAACCATCCAGAACATAGTTCCTGAAGAGACATGGAGTGGAAGGAAGCATAGTGTCACTCACATGAGAGGCTTTAGATGTGTGGCGTATGTACTTGTCACGGATGAGTTGAGGAAGAAGTTGAATAGCAAGCAGAAGAAATGTATATTTGTTGGATACAATGATGAATCCAAGGCATGCAAAATCTACAATCCATTAACCAAGAAGGTCATAATCAGCAAAGATGTGCAGTTCATGGAAGAAGAAGCATGGGATGGAAGTTTAGAGAAGACAACCAATGTGAAATCATGTATACCACTAGGACAAAGAGGAATTGACAGCAACAAATAATTCCTCATCAATGATTCCCTCTACTCCTATTCAAGCGCAACAAAGCAAGCAGCAAGTAATACCATTAACAAATAATAGGACAGTGTAGCGCAGTCAAGCAAGTTCTTCTCCAAGCATGTCGCAAAGTGCAACACCAAGTGACATGTCAAGCCCATCTTCAGTAAACACAAGAAGACCAAAATTCAGAAATTTGAATGAAATTTATGAGAAAGATGAAGTCGATTGTAGCGGTTGTCTGAATTCCTTATTTGCATTATTTCTTCATGTAAATGACCCAACCCATTTTGAAGATGCAACCAAAGAAGAAAAATGGGTTGTGGCAATGGAGGAAGAAATAGAAACAATAAAAAAGAATTACACGTGGGAGTTAGTGAAACTTCCATAAGGAAAAGAAGTAATTGGAGTGAAGTGGGTCTATAAGACCAAGAGAAAATTCGACGAAAAGATTGAAAGGCGCAAAGCAAGACTAGTTGTCAAAAGATACAAGCAGCAGCATGGAAGAGATTATGTGGAGACGTTCGTGCCAGTTGCGAGGGTGGAGATAGTGCGTAAAGTTGTGGCGATTTCCATGCAACATAAATGGAAAGTGTATCAAATCAATGTAAAATCAACGTTCTTGAATGGAGTGTTGAAAGAGGAAGTGTATGTTGCACAACCACCTGGTTATGAGGTAGAAGACCAAGAAGACAAAGTGTATCGGTTGAGGAAATCTCTTTATGGGCTAAAGCAAGCACCGTGTGCATGGTACAACAAGATAGATGCCTACTTGTTGGACAATGGTTTTGAAAAATGTGACGGTGAACCTACTCTCTACATCAAAGAGAGTGATGGTAAGATTCTTATTGTCGTTTTATATGTAGATGATTTGATTTTCACAGGTAGTGATGATTTCCTCATCACTAATTTCAAACAGGTCATGAAGAATGAGTTTGAAATGACTGACTTGGGGTTGTTAAGATATTTTTTAGGCATAGAAGTGAACCAAAAAAAAAATGGCATTTTTATCTCTCAAGCAAAGTATGTAGCATGCATTTTGGAGAGGTTTAAGATTCAAAACATCAAGCCCACACCAACTCCAACTTTCATAGGGTTCAAGTTGAGCAAAGAAGATTGCAGCAGCAATGTCAATCCGACATTATACAAAAGTATAATAGGCAGCTTGATGTATTTGACCACCATTAGGCCGAATATAATGTATGCAGTAAGTTTGGTGTCGAGGTTCATGGAGACACCCAAGGAGACACATTAGCAAGAAACGAAAAGGATCCTAAGGTATGTCAATGGGAAAAAATAGTATGGCATTTTGTACACTACAACAAGTGATTTCAAGTTGGTTGGTTACACTGACAGTGATTCGGCAGGAAGTGTCGATGACAGAAAGAGCACGTTAGGATATGTTTTTCATTTGGGTTCTGGAGCCATTTCATGGGCCTTCAAGAAGCAACCAATAATGTCACTATCAACAACAGAAGTTGAATATGTCACCGCAACAGCAACAACGTGTCAGGCAATTTGGATGAGAAGGATGTTGATGGATCTTCGCCACGACCAAGAGGGAATGACAACCATTTTCTGCGACAACACATCCTCAATTGCGTTATCAAAGAATTTTGTTTTTCACAATAGGACCAAACATATTGATGCTAAATATCATTTTACGAGAGAGTTCATTAACAATGATGAAATTGTGTTTCATCATTGTAGGTCACAAGAAATTGTTGATATTTTCACAAAGCCATTGGCAGGTGAATGTTTTGTTTATCTCAGAGACTATTTGAGAATTGTCAATGGCGACAGTTTTTATTAAGGGGGAACACTAGAAATATTAATCCCAACCACCACCTTAAACACATTGATAAACACCATGCTTGCCCAGTGAACTACTACACGGTTACGTTTTTGAGTGAAGAAGGAAGTTTTGAAGTCAGAATAGAAGTACAATGCCAATTAGCAGAAGTACAACGAGGATCATTCTACAATGCATCATAGAAGTTAAGGAATTTAATGAAGTTTGGTAAATATCGACAAGCATTTACTGTGCGACTATTGCCCACACTCCACAACACCTACGTATTAATTATTTTTTATGCCATGCATTAATGCAAAATTTGTATGTTGAGATAAATATGGATGTAAAAATCATTTGTAATAGCAGAGGGTTGGGAAAGTTAGAGAGAAAGAGTCTATGAGGAGAAAGGAGAAAATCATGGAGAGTCTATGGGGAGAAAGGAGAAAATCATGGACTGAATTTTGGTGGGCGAGTGAAAACAGCAGTTATTGTGTTTTACTGTGTGTTACTCCCCAACCCCTGGTGAAGTGTAAACTTTGTTTTTACTTGGTGAATGAGTTGCAATATCATATGAATGTATTTTCATGAATTAGAATTTAATCCTAAATTTGATTGTGTTGTTCCAAACTTTACTATGTTTTGCCATGAGTTGTTTTCCTATGAATGTATTTTAATGTATTAGAATTTAATCCTAAATTTATTTGTGTTGCTCCAAGCTTTAGTATGTTTTGCCATGAGTTATTTTCCTTAATAACTTGTTTTATTAAGCCTCCGTGTACTTAACTCTTCATGAGTGAAACTCCTCTCCTCTGCCTCCACGTAAATCCCTATTTTCACACATCCCTCAGCACCTCAATGTCCTCATCTTTCTTGATCAACTGACACATCAATTCCATCAGGATCAATATTCTACTCCTGGCAATGGATTTGTTGGCATTTGTTCCCTTAAATGCCAACAAATTTTTCATTAGAGTCAGTGTTCCTTTGTGCATTTCAATTATAGGCAAGTGAAATGTGTAGGTTTTGCTCTGGAATCAAATTCCATTGAGCGACCCTTTGTATGCAAATAAATTAACTCCTCTTTCTTGTGAGCTCCGCTGCTCTTGGGAGACTGATGTCCCAACATTCACGATCATTGGTCCTCACATGCTTAGAATCGATAATGTTTTGACAGACTACCTATAAAACATGTGGCTTTGTAGTTTCCATCAAAATTCCTTGTAATCCGAGATGCTCGTCGACACTTATGTACAAAAAAGGGCTAAGACTTTACCAAGCACGTTCCAAAATTGAGCTCAAGATTTGATCTCCCTCTTCCACCAATTGAAAGCTCAGATCTTGAGAAAGGTCTACTAAAATCTGGTGCTTAAGGGTCCCCAACTGGAGTTGTGTTCCATTGAAACATCATATATTGATACGTAGAGACCTCCCAGTCCAAGATCTTCTGTAAGACAAAGATAGGTATTTGATTTTTTATTTTCATAATATCTCTCTTAACTGCTAATGGGTGTAGCAATTGTAGGAAGAAGCAAGCTACATCAGGTTCCCAGGTTTGGGACATGTAATTAGAAGCTCTCGCATTCCCCTCCCGAATGGCTGACATCAACCTATAAGATTTCCAAAAATACTTATCATTTTAGGTTTGATAGGTTAACTCATCTTAAATGGGCATCTCTCTACATAAATTTATATTTTTCAAATGGAAAACCCAAATTAGTCCAAGTGAGATGGATGTCTCCATATAATTTTCAAAATAAAGATTATATATTTCATTTTATGGTTATTTGTACATTTACATAGAAAAGAAGACCATACCTCAAGCCATCTATTGCCATGACCAAAGATGGATGTCTGTTGCATAATTTTCAGCATAAAGATATTTTATTTTACTTCAAGATTACTCATAAATTTACAGAGAAATACAAATAATGGGAATGGGGGTTTACTTTTTTAGCCAAAATCATAGCAGGTTATATACTGAATGTGAATGGGATTTGAATCATGGTTTTCTATGTTACATCCAGCGAAACTTACAGTTAAACTAATTCTACTTTAATATAATTACACATTAAAAAAATACCATACCTCAAGATTTTAAAAAAAAAACAAGTCTCTTGCCATCATCGAAGTTAGTTGTTCGTCTGTCAGTTCAACTATGTCTGTGGAAAAACATTGGATCGACCTTAGATCACACCACTCTCGTATCGCACCGGGGTCAATGGATCTACTCACCTCATTGAAACGAGAGATTTTAAGGGGAAGTCTGCAATGAATGAATTTGGATTTGAAATGTTCATAACTGCCAAGGTGGTCCTCACGGAAATGTTGAGGGCCGATAGCAACCTTATCCAGCTCATTGTTGGAGGTACTACACACCTAGGACCTTCATTACTGGCACATGAGGACACTTAGTTAGAGCATTCACTGACATGCAATGCTTCAACATTGGAATCTTCACTAGATTGGCACCTTTGACTGCCCATGCATGCATGGGACTACATGCAAGATCCTTCCTGCATGATTTACTCCCTGATTTTCTCCTCCTTTCACTCCGCAACTGGATAGTTCTCTCCGGAACTTCCTGTTGGTGTCTATTCCTCTCATTGATCACTACATGAAAGATCCTTTATGCATGATTTACTCCCTGATTTTCTCCTCCTTTCACTCCAAAACTGGGTAGTTCTCTCCAAAACTTGTTGTAGGTGTCAAGTCCTCTCATTGATCACTACTATGGCGCATTACCTTGGGATCTTCACCCAGTGATGCTATATCATGAGCATTGTAACCTATTTTCTGAATCAATAATTATTTTTGTTCTTTCGATTTCTTTTAGTGTTTTTGCTCTGCAAAGCTATGTGTTCCACCTTTACTAGCTAGATTCATTTGTGCAAGTTTTCTAACACATTTACATGGTATCAGAGCCTGGACCTAGGTTCGATTCCCCCGAGTTATGTTTGAGGGGGGGTGTTGGAAGAATCACTGCTCCTCTATGGAATCTGTAATTTCCACCCTGAGGATCCTACTTATTGGTTTGGAGCATTTACCAATAACTGTGGGTTTTGGTGTAACAGAAAACCTCTTCATGATATCAGAGCAAGGTTTCTAGATAAAAGGCGCACCAGTACTTTATTTTTTAGGTATTATAGCTTGGAGATCGAAGATTGACAGAAAACAGAGTTTCCCAAAGCATCAATCCTAACACCATACAACTATCACGAATGGAAGGACCAAATGGCTCGATACCTTCATCAGAAAGGGTTGTACAAGATTACCATGGCCATAGAAGTGGAACCCACTTCAGCCATAGAGAAATCCAAGTACCTCAACCGCATGGATGAGGCCCACGAATCCATATGCATGTTCATCTCCCCAAAGTTGCAGTTTCATCTATCTTCCTGCAGTACTCCCAATGAGATTTGGAAAAAGGTTGAATAACTCTACAGGAAATAGGATGAGATGAAAGGACATCTTCTCGAAGTGGAACCACTCTCATTGGATCTGTGGAACTATGATAGAATTCAAAACTTCTTCACCAAATATAATGATCTATTGCTGCAAGTCAAGGGTTGTGAAATTGACAAATCCAAGGAGGAGAGTCGCCAAGTTCTCTCTATTATGTCAAGCCTCAGACAAGAATAATCCATCTTTGTGTCTACATTTCATTCATTAAGGCTTGCAACAGGTAAATCCTACACTATGCCTTCTCTCAAAGAGTTCATGGAGTCCCTCACTTTTGAGCAAGATAAACTCATTGGCATGGGGAAAATCAAACCTCCAAAAGCACATGCACTTGATGTGCATGATGGCAACCACAATAAAAATCACAAATCTAATTCAAATCAGAAAAATCAGTAGCAAAAGGACAAAGGGAAAGGCACATTCCCATCCAAATAAGGAAATAGGATGAGATGAAAGGACATCTTCTCGAAGTGGAACCACTCTCATTGGATCTGTGGAACTATGATAGAATTCAAAACTTCTTCACCAAATATAATGATCTATTGCTGCAAGTCAAGGGTTGTGAAATTGACAAATCCAAGGAGGAGAGTCGCCAAGTTCTCTCTATTATGTCAAGCCTCAGACAAGAATAATCCATCTTTGTGTCTACATTTCATTCATTAAGGCTTGCAACAGGTAAATCCTACACTATGCCTTCTCTCAAAGAGTTCATGGAGTCCCTCACTTTTGAGCAAGATAAACTCATTGGCATGGGGAAAATCAAACCTCCAAAAGCACATGCACTTGATGTGCATGATGGCAACCACAATAAAAATCACAAATCTAATTCAAATCAGAAAAATCAGCAGCAAAAGGACAAAGGGAAAGTTACATTCCCATCCAAATAAGGAAGGGTACACCAAGCCCTTCAATGACTCCTCCGGCTCTAGAAATGAGCAAGGGAAGAAAGGAGACAAATGCACCTACTGTCACCAAGGATTCCATTCGAAATACTCTTGCATGAAGAAACAAATTGAACAAATGGTAGAAATCCTTTAGAAGCACAACCTTGGGGACCACATCCCTCAAGGTGCTAAAAAGAAAACTAAGGATATGCCACACAGGAAAGGTAACAATTTTCATGCTTTAGTTGCAATTAACTCTTCCCCTGATGCATGGATTATGATTCTGGTGCATCACATCATATGGCTACTACAAAGGAAGTCTATTACTCCTTGGATGCATGCAAAGGACCTCCCATCCTCATGGGAGATGACTCACCTATTGAGATCACCGGAAAAGGTAGAGTGGAACTTTTACACAGAATCTTTGAAGATGTTCTTCATGTTCCAAAACTTTCGGTAAACTTGCTTTTGGTTTATCAGATCACTCATTCTAGCACTGGAAAGAGAGTGGAATTCACTCCAGATGTAGTGAACATATAAGACCTACATAGCAGCTCCAAAATTGCAACCGGTGAGGTAAACAATGGAGCTAGATTGTATACATTTTATGAATTTATTAAATTTGAATCCTCCTTATTTCTTACACATGTTGATGATAGTAGTAAGCTTTGGCACAAGAGGTTTGGTCACTTAAATTACAAGTATATGCAGCAACTAAGCAAGCATGAGATGGTGGAAGACTTGCCAAATATCAGTTTCTCCAAAGGAGTTTGTGAAGGGTGTGTCCTTGGCAAACATCCTA
>APFE030334366.1:0-32463 GCA_000404065.3 Pinus taeda | reverse complement strand
TAATCACTAGTATTATAGGCGACAAGCTCCCAGTTCAAACAATATTGCCAGAACTTGATGAGGAAGGAAAAATCATATTGGAATCGGAAGCAGTCATAGAAACAAGAACTCAACAGCTACGAAATCGATCAATTTCAGAGCATCTTATCAAGTGGAAGAACTTATCCGGTGAAGATTCCACATGGGAGGATGAGAATTTTAAGCAGAAGTATCCAGAACTACTCAAGCGTTGAGGACAACACTTTTTTGAAGGTGAGGGGCATGTTGGGTCCCTATAATACTAGTGATTACCCCATTACTATTGTAGTTATACACCTTATTAATATTGTTGTGCCCCTATTGCCCCCATATTGTTATTACTGTGCCCCATAGAATCCCTCTATTGTTATTTTTGTGGCTTTATATTATTATTGTTAGGTCGGCTGGTTTATATTGTGATTCCTTAGACTCCTATATATAGAAAGGAGGTTTTGTCATTTGAATCATCCAAGAATTGTTCATTTATGTAATGTAAAGGAGGTTGCCCCCTCGAAGAGGCTGAATTATAAGGCGTTGATCTATCTCTTCTATCTTTTCTTGAGTTGGTTTCATAACAAGATGCTACTACAAGTTGCTACTACTAGTTCAAAGTTTCTATTGAAGGGTTGTCATTCACAAGAAGGAAGAAAGGGCTGACTTGGTGTGGAGGAAGTCTTTGTCTAGGTTAAGAGTCTTGGATTATCTTGTGAAATTATTGAAGGAAGAATTGTTGACTATGGTTTCCCCTAGATAGGGGTTTTGCCTTGGTTGTTTGCCTAGATCTGGTGTCTTTATGCTATTGTTTTGGTAATTTCTTGATGAACTAAAAGATAAAAGAAGAACATATAGATATAATAATCACAAGTAATTATCGATATAAGAAAATCTTTCTGCCTTTTTGATTTTCTAACATGGTATTAAAGCTAAGGTGAAGAAGGAAAAATGTAGTTTGAGGAACTACTGAAAGGAGTCTAAGAAACATCAAAATGTTGAGCAAGGGATCATAAAGGAGATCTTATAAGGAAAGAATCTTACTACCTTCAAGGACAATGTCTACCACAATAAAGGGTGAGAAAAAATTGTAAGGAGCATCAAAGTAGAGGTCATGGAAGAAGATAATTGACCTCATTCTTGAAAAGAACAAAATCTTGGATTTGGTTAAAGGGAAAGTGAAGAAATCTAAAAAAGGATCTAGTGATGCAAATAAAGTGAAGTATAGAGAGTCAAAAATATTGGCTATGGCACTAATTATAGAAAGTATAAAGGACAATCTTGTCCCATACATTTCCAACATAGACCATGCTCAAGAAATGTATGAAGCCTTATCAAAATTGTTCACTATCAAGAACATTGGTCAAGTAGCAAGTCTAAAGCATGAATTGAGGACCACAAAAATGACAAAGGATGACATGGTGGCTTCCTTCTTTGTAAGGATATCTATAATTAGAGATGACCTTAAAGCCATAGATGAGATTGTACTGGAAAAAGAGCTAGTGATTATTGCATTATTGGGATTTCCACCTACTTGGAGTGCTTTTTCTTCAGGATTCAATAGATGGAAATAAACTCCTACATTTGAAAAATTATGGAATTCTTGCAACCAAGAAGAGACAAGAATCTCATTAGTATCTAGCATTGAGTAATAAAATATTTCAAATGCATACTCCGCTTATCACAAGAAATGAGACTTCAAGAAGTCAAAAGGGCCAAGAAGGAAGGTAGACATGTCCAAAATTGAATACTACCAATGTCATAAAATGGGTCACTATAAAAATGATTGTCTTGACAATCCGAAGAATAAGAAAAGGTATAGGGACCAAGCTAATGTTGCTGAAGAAGGATCTCCAAAGAAGAATAAAACCGAAGAACTGGATATAAGGGACTTACACTACTAATTCCTTTGCTCTAAGCTTTAGTTGTTTCATTTCTAGTATTTGTAGGTTTAACATATTTTGGAAAAAATATTTTTGATTTGTTTTTTTAAGTTTATAGGTATCCCTCAAGCTTGGAGGGAGCCCTCACCAACTTCCAAAGACAAGTATCTTATTACCTTTTCATTTTGAGTTTTCCTTACTTATCTAAGTTTGTTTTCATTAAATACTAATCAAATATCTATTCATATTTTCCTTATTTAGGAAAAGCTTGCTGAATACTGAAGGATTATGGAAGAAGGCTTCACAAAGACAAATAAGTGGAGTTACAAGGTTTGTTAAGAAAAAAGAGGTATGCCTTAAATTGTAAGTTTTTCTCTCTTCATAAAGGTATATTCATTCTTGATAAACTATTATACTTTACTAACATTATTTTGTCTAGCTCTCTTGAATTATAAAGATTATTGATTGGGTGATTCATCATTAGATAAATCTACCCTCCTCATATCTTTTATTATTCTTATGGAACTTCATAAAGGTTCGTTTTAAAAACCCTAACTTAAGGGTATGTCGATAATGATGTATGAAACCCTAGCCTACTTAGCATTATTGGTGAAGTCTAAGAAAATCATATTTTTGATAATTGAAGTTTTTAATGTTGTTATGTTTGGGGTTTTGGTATGGTTAAGGAAACCCTAACTTGTTAGGGTTGAATGGTGATGTCTGAAATCCCAAACTTTTGAAGTATTGATAAAATAGGGTTTGTTGTGTTATGTATTGAATCCCTAGATCATTATGGTTCACTAGGGAGTTTAAGCAAGACCCTTATGATTCCTTAGAAATGAAAAACCTTGTATATGTGTGTTTGTCCAATTGAAACCCTAGTTTGATCAAGTTTGTGTCTAACTTTAATATATTGATATTTGTGCCTTTGGGTTTGAATAATACATGTTATAAAATGCTAGTGCATGATGAAATCCTACATATATGTGTTGACCTAATTATTGATGGTCATGAGTCCTAGGGTTTGGAACTAATCCCTAGTCGAAGTTTGATTCTCTAGGATGATAATGTTTGTGAAATCTAGGGTTTTGTAACTAAACCTTAGTATAAGATAAATTCTCTAATATGTGATGTCTAGTGTGAGAATATGAGTTTTAAGAAAGATCATTGAAATCTGAAATTGAGTCGTGTTTTTTATTTTTGGAGCTTAATGGATCATGTATGAAATCTAGGATCTTGCACTAAATCCCAGTGGAAGTCTAACATATGAGTTCTAAAGTTATTAGATGCATTGTCGAACTATATTTGATTGAATTTATTCCAGGGTTTGTAATATATTGTAGTAGGGTATTTCATACCTCTCGAAGAAATATTGAAGCCCTAGATAATGAAGGTTGATATGCTCAAAATTTTGATGATAAAGTCTAGGGTTTATGAAAAACCTAACAAGAAGTTACAAAGTATGTGTGTCTTGTTTTTGAACCCTAACTAAGTTTTGGTATTTGGTGTCTAATGTTTAATGCTTCCATTATTAAATGATTCTGATATGGTTAACTACATGCTTCTATATATTTGGTTGTACTTTCTATCTAAGTTGTGCAAGTACATAATCTTCAAGATGGTGAAGATTCTCGTAAGTAAAGTTGATATGATAATCATGATGAAGAAAGTTATATGAATGATGATTGTCATAAGAAGGATGGAAGATTCTCCAATGTCGTAGAATAGAAGTTGAGCTCCCTAAGTTAAGAGGGAACTTGGATGAAATAAATCTCCCTAGTTAAGAGGGAGGGCATATCATAATCATGATGGACACCTTGAAAGAAGTAATTGGAGAATACATTTTGAGGGGATATTGAGATAAGAAAAGAAGGATCTGTTTGTAGAATATGTTAATACATGTGAAGTAGGGAAGGAAGATGTATGATTGAGGAATCTTCTGTAAAGATTCATTTGAAAGTCCTACTGTGATAAATCGAGAAGCAACATGTAGTTGTCTGGAAGACCTTAAAGATTTGTGTTTAATTATGTACATTTGAAAGTTTGTTACTGATTGGGGTTACATTTGTACATGTAAATCTCTTTGAGGTTTAATAGGTTAATGGTTACATGAGATGGATTTGTTACTGATTTGTTTGATTGGGGAGGTTTTTCTACTGATTAGAATAATCAGGAGTGTTGTGGCTTTGTGTGTAAAACGCAGTTTCTGCGAAGACATTTGGCCGACACTTTGTGATGATGTCTGGATCCCAAAGTAGGGAGGGTTGTGTTGGTCATAGAGCTCTAACCTCAGATACAAACCTAGATCCCTAGGTTTATGGTTAGCAAGTAAGCTTGATGGTACCTATTGAGGTTGAAATCTTTAGTCCATATTAGTCCCACCTCGATAGATTGCCTTGGTTAGGAATCTAGTCCATGGCACCGTGATTGTCTAAATTGTTAAAGGACCTTTGATATATTTCTCTAGTCATGAATCTAGTCCATGGAAATATAGTGCCTAAAAGTCTTCATGGTTCATGTGTTTTGAGATCTTCCTTGTACTTGTTATTATGAATACCTCCCTAGTTAAGAGGGAGTGTTAAAATATGTAACTAGGTCTGACCTTCATGAATGTAATTGAGTCATAATGAAATATATTTATCAAAAGAATAAAGAAATTATTATTATTATTATTATTATTATGATTGATTAAAACATGGGTTTCATGCTTGGGTCATCATGTTTTATGTCAAAGTCCCCATTGAGGAATTCTAGGATTCTCCAATGTCGTAGAATGGAATTTGAGCTCCCTAAGTTAAGAGAGAGCTTGGATGAAAGAAACCTCCCTAGTTAGGAGAGAGGGAATATCATAGTCATTATGGACACCTTGCAAGAAGAAATTGGAGAATACATTTTGAGGGGATGTTGAGATAAGAAAAGCAGGATATGTTTGTAGAATATGTTACTACATGTGAAGTAGAGAAGGAATATGTATGATTGAGGAATATTTTGTGAAGATTCGTTTGAAAGTCCTATTGTGATAAATTGAGAAGAAACATGTAGCTGTCTGGAAGACCCCAGAGGTTTGTGTTTACTTATGTACATTTGAAATTTTGTTACTGATTGGGGTTACATTTGTACATGTAAATCTCTAAGTTTTGGTAGCTTGGTGGTTACACGAGAGAGATTTGTTACTGATTTGTTTGATTGGGGAGGTTTTGCTACTGAGTGGAATAATCGGGAGTGTTGTGGCTTTGTGTGTAAAACACATTTTCCGGGAAGACATCTTGTCGACACTTTGTGATGATGTCTGGATCCCAAAGTAGGGAGGGTTGCGTTGGTCATAGAGCTCTGACCTCAGATACACACCTAGATCCCTAGGTTGATGGTTAGTGACTAAGATTGATGGTACCTATAGAGGTTGAAATCTTTAGTCCATCTTAGTCCCACCCTGATAGATTTCCTTGGTCAGGAATCTAGTCCATGGTATTGTGAGTGTCTAAACCATTAAAGGACCTTGGACAGATTTCTTTGGTTAAGAATTTAGTCCATGGCATTGTGGTGCCTAAAAATATTCATGGTTCATGTGTTTTTAGATCTTCCTTGTATTTGTTATTATGAATACCTCCCTAGTTAAGAGGGAGTGTTGAAATATGTATCTAGGTTCAACCTTCATAAATGTAATTGAGTCATAATGAAATATATTTATCAAAAGAATAAAGAAATTATTTTTATTACTATTCTTATGACTTATTAAAGCACGGGTTTCATTCTTGGGTCATCATTTTTAGGTAAAAGTCCCCATTGTGGAATTCTAGGATTTATTTTGAGTCATTAGAGTCATTTTCCATTAAAAGAGACCCTTGTTGGGATTTTGAATCATGTAAAAAGAATTAATATTTAGTCAAATATGATATTTGTCCCCTCCAAACCAAGTCGGCTTCAAGGAGATCAAGTCGGCCTCAACTAGGTAATTCGAACTCACCAGAAGCCTATATATTGGAGCAATTTGAATTCATTTGGAGCAATTCAATTCTCTCAAGCAAGTTCGATATCTAGAAGAAAGAGTGGGAAAAGTGCGAAGTGAGGAAGGAAGTCAAATGGAGTGTAAGTTGGAAAAAGAGGAAGAAAAGAAGAAAATCAAAATTTTGGGCTCTCTCTCTCTCTCTCAAGTGGATTCCTATACGAGATCGAAGTATCTCTTGTCAGGTTGAAGATGCTGATGCTGTTGCTACTACCAGTTGCTGGGTCGAAGCTACTACTAGGTCAAAGTTGCAATTGAAGGGTTATCATATGCAAGAAGGAAGAAAGGGATGACATGGTGCGGAGGAATTATTTTTCTAGGTTAAGAGTCTTGGATTATCTCATGAAATTATTGAAGGAAGAATTGTTGACTAGGTTTATCCCTAGATAAGGGTTTTTCCCTAGATGTCTGCCTACATCTAGTGTCTTTGTGCTATTGTTTTGGTAAATGTTTGATGAATTAAAAGATAAAATAAGAACATTAATATATAATAATTACAAGTAATTTTCTATATAATAAAATATTTCTTCCTTTCTCATTTTATAATAGGGAAGTCCCTGGTCATGCAACATGGCTTTAGCCGCTCTGACTATAGCCCTGTTCTTATGCTCTGCCACCCCATTTTGCTAATGATCATATGGTGTAGTTAGCTCCCTCTTTATGCCCTCCTTGGAACATAACTCCTTGAATGCTTTCAAGGTGTACTCCCCACCATTATCATACCTCAACACCTTGATTTTCTTTCCAGTGTGGTTCTCAACCAAGGCCTTAAACTCTAGAAACTCCGAGAAGACTCCATCCTTCTTTTTCATGAAAAATATCCAAGTCTTCCTCAAGTGATCATCTATGAAGGTGACATAATACTTGTACCCCCTAAGGGTTGTTGTAGATAAAATACCACAAACATATGAATGAACAAGGTCCAAGATACCCTTGGCCCTATTATCTTTTCTACTAAAGGATGTGTTTTCATACTTGTGAAGTGTGCAACCCTTGCACACCTCATGTTGATCCACGCTACACTGTGGCAAACCTGTCATTATCTCCTTGAAAATATAACACATTATGGTGCATATACCCCATGCGCTTATGCCACAACTCACCAAGCTCTCTGCTTGAGTTATAGCTCCCTCTATTGGTTAATGCTATAACTATCTACAACTACAATATGTACATGATCTTGTGCCTAACCCCAAAATGCTTACCCACCTTGGAGTTTGAGGGTTTTATAAAGACCCTACTTTGTGTGAATATCACCTCGTACCCCTTATCCTCTAACGCTGCAACCGAAACATGGTTCTTCTTGAGCCTAGGTACATAAATGACATCTACGAGATAAAGAGGGTTTTTAGACTCCCTCTCAAATAGAACTGTACCAGTACCCTTGACTCGATACTTTCCATCATCTACCATCTCAATGTCAAACTGCATGTCCCTTTTTTGACAGTTTGCTGAAATACTTATTGTTTCCCATCATATGAAAGGACACAAAATTGTCCACATACCATAAGCTAGTAGCCACTGAGTTTTCCATGCAAGTAATGAGGAAAAAATCCTTGAAATGAGAACTCATATACCTCTGCAAAGGCTACTGTTTGGTCCTTATTTGAATCTTTCTTCCTGTTGGGGAATTTAGTAGCATAACTCCCAAACTAGTGGCATGAAAATCTCTTGATCTTGCTTAGATCATTTTTCTTCTTCTCACCCTTGGAACTTAGCTCTCCATGTTATGGTGGAACAATCACTTTTGCGAAGAAGAGTGATCTCCCTAGATTAAAATACAAATATAGAAACACACACATAAGTAATTGCTACATTTCCTTAATCTATAATAGAAATATGATGTATGAAATATGCAAGAGCCTCTTACCTTTCTATGAAATTCTTGTGGATGTCCTTTCGATGCTTTCAAAATCCTTTCGTCGCTGCTTCAAGAGAAGATCTGCATAAACATAAATGAACAAGTAATAAAGACATAACATAGATAAAGAGTGAAACACAAAGTGAATGGAAATTGCAACATAGCATATATCACAATATTAATCCAATATTCAGTTATAAACTATGCAAAAGATCAAGGAGCTTTGCAAATAGCATCATAACAAGTGCAAATAGGAAAGAAACAACTGCTTGTATTAATCTTGAATAAGAAGGAGCAATACAACCTTAGCCTTAATGATGTAAGCCTCCTCACAATGGTCTCCAATCCTTCCCTTAGGTTACAAGATTCTAGTTCTAATCCGACAACATAAGTTTACATTCCAAAAGTCTCCCTTTACCCTTTGGTCTCTATTGAATTTATAGGCCAAGAGGAGGAGGTTTGAGATCCTCTTCTCAAGGGATGAGATCCATAAAGAGAGGGACTAGGGTTCCACAAAGAGAGGGAGTTTCATTCATGAACCAAGGGATGAGGCCCAAGTATGTAGAGGCTTGAGGCCCTTTGGTTGAGAATAATCCTCCAACAAGGCTTCTAGAATTTGTTTTTTATTTTTACCTTCCTTAAGATATTTTCACGGTTTTTGGTGGAAGACAGAGAACATGATTGCGCATGCCACAATGGTCAAAACTCTACTTGCACAAGCAATGGCTAGGTAAAGTACGCAAACACTTAAAAATAGGTTTTTGAGCAATGTAATCTAGGATTCTTGTTGTCTTTGGGATTGTTTTTCTTCCAACATTGTAGGGGAATTCTTGGAACACTTCATCGGATAATGAGAGATCCAGATTGAGTGTCATTTTCCTAATGGTGACAAAATGACGTGTAACAAATTCCCCCTAAAGTGAAAAGTTAGAAAACTTGTTTGAGGATTGAAGTGGTTTATCATGCCAAAGTTTATACTAGAGACCAATTGGTTGGAGACCTAAAACAAACAATTAAGGATTACAATACAATATCTTCATATAATGGACACAACCATCAAATATGGATCTATCTTTACAATCATGAATATTTTGAAACTCCATGAAACTTGGATGGATGAAACTAGATCTAGGTACTTGGTCTCCATCTCTATCGATTCATAATATGAATCTAACCATGCGAGTGAATGTCTCGAAGTCTAACATGGTAAAAACCACTTGATTACTGGTCCATGAATTGAACTGTTAACAACTGCGAGATAAACCACCAATAATGACAATGGTTTTGAAGGTACACCAATACATTCTATGAAGTGTTATTGAATGTCTTGATGTCGAATAGTCATAGAATATTTCGATAAAAGGTCAATGATGAGAACCTATCATCGAAGGAGAAAAAACTGCCATTAAGGCATGCAGGTTCCAAGGTACTAAAGGAGGTTTCTAGGTAAACTTACTAGATAATGAGCTAAAGTTGATAGGAAGTGACCTATCGTAGGAGGGCCTACGATGTGAAACTCATGTCCAGTTTTGAAGAACAAATTTGGAGTGATTCAAGACTGACTCATGGATGGTTGATGCGATTGCGGGCTATTAATTGTACGATAGTTTTGATTGAGGTTAAACTTCTCTTGAACATATCACCGACATGACATTTTGAATTAGAAACATTTGACTAAAAATTAAGAACAAAAATTATTTTGAAGACTTTCAATAAGGTTTGATCAATTGAGAGGCAAATATATTTTCCAACCTAGACACAAAAGTGATAGAGTGTCATGTTCAAGAGTGACATACTACCTTTTTATGATACAAGAACAAATGTTTCTTTCCAATTCACCCACACAATTACTTGAAAGTACCTCTTTATTTTGATGCAAGCTTGAGGAGGATAACATATGATTTTCATGTAAGCTCATCCGTCGGATGAGTCCTTCAGAGTATTTTTAATGAACCCTAGGAAGGAGTGGTTCAGTTTCATCATGATTGACGAGTCCTACATTTTTTACATTTTACGATTCCAATGAAGGCGTAGCTTGATGTCATTTTCATATTCAAAGAGTTTGAAAAATATATAAAAATGAAAAATCATACAGTTCTTTCAACGTAAATTTTTAACGAGCTTAGAGAAAGTAAATCTCGACATTTTTCATATTTAGGGAGTTTGGAGAAGAACATAAGTAAACTCCAAAATGTCCTTTTCATATATTTAGTCTCGCAAGCCCAAAAAAGGGTAAAATAATGCAGGAGAGAACTCTTTTGACCATGATTAGTGTTACACATGTTGAAATGTGGCAACAAGAATATTTCAATTTTAATTTGTCCTTGAATTAAAATTCGAATTTAGTCTCACCAGCTACTTGAAAAATAATTAATTGATTCATCTTGAGTTAATTAGTTGGAGAAATTCAAGTTAAAAGTCTTTTTGAAGTCATGCAATAGTTATCCTTTAAATTAAGGAGATTATCACTTAATTAAGGAGATAAGATTGAGTTATATTTGAGTTGTAATTAGTTAGCCTAGTTTTCTGAGTTAAGTCCAATTAAATTAGTTCTAAATTGTTTGAGGAACTAATTGTGAGTTTTCATTCAGTTGATACATGCATGCACTCAACTAGTGTACTCCAAATAGCTGAAGATTCTCTCATCAGTAACTCATGCATGTCCATTCTGAGAAAGACCCAGTTGAGATTAAAGATAGGGACAATGTACTATCAGTTGCATGTGTTTTCCTATAAACAAAACTCATGCATGCAGAAGGAATTCATTCCTTGAGGATTTCGGAGTTTTATAGGGTGTGAGATCAGTGTGAGTGATCAATGTTCCACTTGGTAATAGGAGGATCACCCAGGAGAAACAGTGCAAGGAAATAGGAGATCAAGAGGGAAGAGGAGAAGGCCTTTGTGTCATTCTGAGGTATTTCCAACTTGTAATGATAATACAGATAGTGGGGTTTTTAGCTGAGGCTTTCCCCTGAGTATTTTCTATGTTTCATGTGTGTTGATTCTTCTTTGGTTATATGTGTTCTGCTTGATCTTGCTCAAATCTTTTAAGCTTCTGCTAATTGATTGTAGAAGTAGATTAAAGTATTTTTCTTTAGTTATATTGCATTATCAGTTAATCTACAGTAAGAATTTATACATGGTATCAGAGCAAAGGTTATCGGAGCTGTGAGTAGTATACTAAGAAGAGAATTCGAAGTTTGAAGTTCAGGGTTGCAGGTGCAAAATTGAATTCTTATCATACTTCAAGGTTGGCCAATGGTGTTCAATGGCTTGAGACTTGAGTATGTCTTGGATGGTAGCTCAAATTACATAGAATGGAAATATTGCATGGAGGTTGTATTAGAATATGATGACTTGAAGGAATTCATTGATCAAGAAATCCAAAAGCCAGCTTCAACTAATGCACAAGAGCTGGCTGAATGGAAGAAGTGTGTGGCGAAGGCGAGATGGATAATCCTTGAGGGAGTTCGAGACCATATAGTCTCAAGTATCCATGGGAAGGATACTCCATTTTCAATGTGGAAGACATTGAAGGACCTCTACCAGAGCAGTAGTGACTAGAGGAAATTGGCGCTTAACGATAAGCTTCAAAGAATCAAGATGGAGAAGGGAAATACTATTTCCACATATCTGAACAAGCTCACCACCTACAGAGATGAGCTTAGTAGTGTGGGAATAACTACTATTGACGATGATATGGTGAGCCTCACTCTCCTTGGCCTTCCAAAGAGCGGGAATAGATACTAGGACTCTGTGAATGGAAGGGAGAAACTGCTGGATTGGGAACGACTATGGTCAGATCTCATGTAGGAGGAGATCAAGAGGAGCACGTGAGATGGTTCTTCATCCAAGAATGATGATGAAGAAAATTTCACCTTAGCAAGTAAGGCAAGGAAAGGGAAGGGGAAGGCTTCCCATTCCAAATTGAATTCTTATCATGGAGGGAAGAAGGTTGACAAGTATAAAGTGAGATTCTTTAATTGTCAAGAGATGGGACAATATGCAACTAATTTCCCATCGAAGAAGTCCAAGAAGGGATCCTCAAAAGGATTGGAAGGTGAGGCATTAGCCTCTCAGTTCGAAATGGACTTTACCCTCATCGCATGCATGGTGTCATCGATGATGGTTTGTGTCTGGTATCTTGGCAGTGGAGCCTCATTCCACATGACCAGTGATAAAAAAATATTCAATGCCTTGGAGGAGAAAGACCTCAAGATGCGCATAGAGATGGGTGACGATGGAAGGTATAGTATTTCAGGAGTGGGCACAGTTGCTTTTCAAAGGAAGCATGGAGCTCCTCTCACCTTGACAAATGTGATGTATGTGCCTGGGCTGAAGAATAAATTGGTATCGATCGCGATGTTGGAGGACAAAGGATATGATGTTGTCTTCAGTAAAGGAAATGCATTCCTAAGACATAGCCATGGGTTAGACCAAGAGGATAGGGATTCGGGTGAAGAATCTCTATAAAATAGAGGTAGATGATTGTGCAACATTGAGTATGAAAGAAGAATTGGTGCAAAGCCAAGACATTGGCGTGTTGTGGCACAGGCGGTTGGGCCATTTGCATCATGGGGCCTTGAAGATAATGCAACAGATATCTACAGGAATTCCCAAAGGTAAACTTGAGCAAGTTGACACATGCAAAGGTTATACCTTGGGAAAGTACACCAAGTCTTCCTTTCATGATTGAGACAGTCGAGCAGTGACTATCAGCTATCTTAGAGCGAGTTCATACTGAAGTGTGTGGACCATTCTCGACGGCATCCACAATGAAGAAAATATATTATGTGATTTTAGTTGATGATTATTCTTGTAATGTTGGATTTATTTCATGCAAAAGAAGAACCAAACCTTCACAAAGTTTTGTGAGTTCAAAGCTTTGGTCAAGAAAGAGTTAGGGAAGAAGATCAAGGCCTTGAGAAGCATCAACGGTGGAGAATATGTCTCTCAAGATTTTAAGGACTTTTGTGCAGTGGAAGGAATTAAATGAGAGTTGACAACACCTCATAACCCACAACATAATAGGGTTGCCGAGAGGAAGAACAAGACTATTGTAGGGGCAGCATGGGCGATGCTGCATGACCAAGGCCTACCACTTCACTTGTGGGCTAAAGCATGCAACACAATGGTCTATTTGTAGAATAGAATCCTACATCACATACTTAGGATGAAGACACCAAAGGAAACCTTCTCCGGTAAGAGACTAGATGTGGGTCATTTTAGGATCTTTGGCTCATCGGTATATTGCCATGTGACAAAGGATACATAGAAGAAGCTTGAGCCGACAGCAAAGTTGGGGATACTTTTGGGGTATACTGATACACCCCACAACTATCGGGTGTATCTGCCTACGAGTCGAAGGATAGTGGTTTGTAGAGATCTCAAGTTTGATGAGTAGAAGGCCATGCGAGTTTCCCTTGATAGGGAGCTCCAACTACAGGTTGTGGAGGAACTATTGGTTCCTAAGGAGGAGGAGCCTCAGACTGACGTGGAGCATCTGCATGCAGAGGTTCCAGGAGTGGAGACATCCACTCAAGAAGAGTCTTCCAGAGATGGATGAAAGTGCACAAGAGAAGCTGACAGATTGTTGACAGATGTGAGAGAGAATGTGGGAGGACCATCTTCTCAGCGCAGATAGAGGAGGTCACCTAAGAGGTACACTACATACATGGCCCTTGTTGGGGATTGTGTTGAGACCGAGCCATCTTCCTTTGAGGAAGCAGTGCAATGGCCGATTTGGGTAGATGCTATGGTGGAGGAGTATGACTCCATAGTTTGTAAAAAATTTTGGGACGTGGTTCCAAGACCAGAGAACAAGTTAGTTGTGAGTTCCCGTTGGCTTTACAAGGTAAAGCAAGCTACTGATGGTAGTGTGGAGAAGCATAAGGCAAGATTTTTTGCCTGTGTTTTTTCACAGGTCAAGGAGATTGACTATGATGAGACTTTTTCTCCTGTCACAAGGTACTCATCTATCAGATCGATGTTGGCACTATCAACACATATGGGTTGGAAGATCCATCAGATGGATATGAAGACTACATTCCTCAATGACAATATTGAGGAAGAGGTGTACATAGAGTAGCCGAAAGGTTTTAAGACCTTCGATCGTGAGTTGCATGTGTGCCAACTCAAGAGAGATTTGTACGGGCTGAAGCAAGCACCTCGTGCTTGGTACACCAAGATAGACAACTACTTCACCAGGTTGGGCTTCACAAAGAGTGAAGCAGATGCGAACTTGTACCACATCATGGTGAAAGGTAAGCCGTTGATCATTATACTTTATTTTGATGATCTCATATTGACAGGTGATGATTAGTTGATCATGTCTTGCAATGTGATTATTACTTCCTTGGCATGGAAGTGTGGTAGAAGGATGGGGAGTTGTTTGCGTCTCAGGGAAAATATGCCAGTGACATACTCAGGAGATTCCACATGGAGAAGTGCAAGCCCATGCAAACTCCTCTAGGTGGTAACTGGAGGGAGGAGGATGATACTTCTAGTGAAGTAGTAAAGGCTACTGTGTATAGGTAGCTTGTGGTTTCAATGATGTACTTAGTGAACACATGACCATATTTGTGCTATGCGGTGAACCAACTGAGTCAAGCAATGGTTCTGCCTACCAAGATGTTTTGGAAGGTGACAAAGCATGTATTGAGAGACCTCAGAGGCACATCTCAGTATGGATTATGGTATAGATGGATAGAGGGAGTGAAGCTACAGGGCTTCACTAATGCAGATTGGGTATGGAGTCCATCAGATTGGAAGAGTACATCAGGAGGGATTTTCAACCTTAGGTTAGCTACAATTTCTTGGTACATTAGGAAACAAAGGTCGTTTGCACTCAGCTCGATAGAGGCTGAATACATGCTTGCATGTCAGGCAGCATGTGAGGCCATTTTGATGTGGAAAATCTTAGTTGGTTTGTTTGATCAGAGGATGGATCCAACTGTGACCTATTGTGATAATCAGAGTTGTATCAAACTCTCTGAGAATCTAGTATTTCATGATAGGTCCAAGCACATCGATATCCAGTACCATCATCTTAGAGACTTTGTAGCGAGGAGGATCATGTTGCTGCAGTATATTTCGACAGAGGAGCAAGATGTTGACATTTTGACAAAGGCATTGTCAACTTGTAAATTCGAGTTCCATAAAGACAGGATCGGGGTGGCAGATAATCCCTTTCTTGTTGAGAGGGAGTGTTGAAACGTTGCAACAAGAATATTCCAATTTTAATTTGTCCTTGAATTAAAATTGTGAATTAAAATTCAAATTTAGTCTCGCCAACTGCTTGAAAAATAATTAATTAATTCATATTGAGTTAATTAGTTGGAGAAATTCAAGTTAGAAGTCATTTCGAAGTTGTGCAATAGTTATCCCTTAAATTAAGGATATTATCCCTTAATTAAGGAGATAAGATTGAGTTATTTTGAGTTGTAATTAGTTAGCTCAAATTTCTGAGTTAAGTATAGTTAAATTAGTTCCAAACTATTTGAGGAACTAATTGTGAGTTATTAGTCATTTGATGCATGCATGCACTCAACTAGTTTACTCCAGATAACTGAAGATTCTCTCATCGATTACTCATGCATGTCTATTTTGAGAAAGACCTAGTTGAGATTAAAGACAAGGACAATGTACTATCAGTTGCATGTGTTTTCCTATAAACAAAACTCATGCATGCAGAAGGAATTCATTCCTTGAGGATTGCATAGTTTTACAAGGTGTGAGATCAATGTGAGTGATAAGTGTTCCACTTGGTAACAGGAGGATCACCCAAGAGAAAAAACGCAAGGAAATAGGAGATCAGGAGGGCAAAGGAGAAGGCCTTTGTGTAATTTTGAGATATTTCCAACTTGTAATGATAATACAGATAGTGGGGTTTTTATTTGAGGCTTTCCCTTGAATATTTTCTGTGTTTCATGTGCTTTGATTCTTCTCTGGTTATATGTGTTCCACTTGATCTTGCTCAAATATTTTAAGCTTCCGCTAATTGATTGTAGAAGTAGATTAAAGTATTTTTCTTTAGTTATATAGCATTATCAGGTTAATCTATAGTAAGAACTTCTACAACACGACATTTTGTCACTGTCCCTGTACTCCCATTCCATGCTCTTGGAGGACCTCTACTTTGAACCCTACATGCTTTCCCATCATGAAGAAACTCCCATCATGTCCCTCTTCATGAGCATAACAATTCCCTTTTGCATCATTTCCCAAGAATCTTCCTTTTACCCCAGTTTACAAGATCGATGCTAATGACTAGTTTCCTCCTCACGCCGATTTACAAATATTAAAACCAGGACTAGCATTGTACAACACTACTGAGCATTTTCTCGGTCACGTTGGTCCTCTTTTGTCCAATTTTTTAAATATGGAGTCGAAGTTTCCATGTCTAGATGCTTCGTAATGGAAGTCTGGTAAATGGTTGGGCTGGAGGGAGTTAAGGAAGTCAGTTTGGGCTCCTTTCCACTATTAGGATGGAACCAACCCAAGAGATAAAACCTTCTCCCATGATAAGAGGAACCATCTCCCCTCTATCGAAGCTATATAAACCCCTCCTTTTACAAGCTTCACTAGTTTTCAGTCTTAGTATTTTTGGAGCTTGAATAATCAACAAGACATTTATAGCTTGTAGCTCTCTAGTTTATGTTTAATGGAGAATAATGTGTTTGGTTTGATTTGAGACTAAAGGGAAGAATCCTTAAAACTTCCATTATTGGGGGTATCCATGAGATGCTAGCAGAAGTGTGGGAACTCAGATATGTCAGAGGAGACCAACAACGTCAAGGCATTGGTTGTAATCTCTTTATGAATTTATATGAATGCAATTATTGATTTATTTCCTACATTGAAGCGTTATCTTAGATTTGATGGATTAATGTTCCTTGACCTGTTAAGTAGGCTTAATACAATTTGTATGATATCACGTTTGTTGCTTTTGTTTGTTTTCTTGTTTCAGGTATTCGAAGAAAGGAAACAAAAAAGTAGTTGGAGTAAGGAAGCAAGATCATCCCAAGAAGAATAACATTCTAAGAGGTAGGACCTCTTATTTGATTCTAGTTTAAGGGAGTTTTCCATAGATTGTTTGATTGTGGCTAGACATGCCCTCTTGGGCTAGAGGAATTGTTTATGTATGCACTGAGAATTTACCTACACCACAAATTGGTGACTCCACTAGGGATCCAATCCTTCTGTTTGATTGATTGTCATTTTATAGTTTTGTGTGAACTTTTCTAGTATCACCATTTCCCTTTAGTGTTCTCTACTTTACCCAAGTTATTACTCTGAGTTTGAAATTTACAGTGGCAAGTCTGGTTTTAGCCTTTGAAAATTTTTATTTTTTTCTTTGAATCCTCAGTTAGTGCGTTTATTTTTCTAACGTCGCACTGATCAACGCGAGTTTCTAAAAAACAATCACACCAACCCCCTTTTGGTGCTTGTTGTCAGTTGCGTTGATTCATGTAGGTGAAGATCAGGGTTTCCCCTATATAATAACCAGTGTGTCTTGCCCTTATGATTTTTGTCTCTTAGCTTGTTTTGACTGTGTTCTCCCTATCTGGAAAGCTTCATTGGCTTGGTTTATGTGCTTGTTTGGTTTGCCTTTTCTTCACTTGGTTTATTGAGTCCTTAGATGGTTTGTAGCCTTAGGGCATCTAGGTCGTCATCCATTCACCTATTTGTGTGCTCAACAAGTCAAGTTGTTAGTTAAGTTGCTCCTTGCATTTCGTTCTTAGTCCTTTTGTTGCTTTGATTTCCATTTAAAAAGTTTGAAAAGTTTTGTTTGTTGATTAAGCGTCTCTTTTCGGGCATAGATCACATTGCTCACCATGTTTTTGGTTGAGTATTTGCATCACTAGTTTGGAAGGAATTCTCTTTTGTGCTTTGCATTTTCTTGAGGTTGATTGTTTTGAAGAATTTTCATTGAAGTGTTTGTGAAAGATTCATGTAATCATTTCATTGAAAACTACATAATTCTAGTTTGTTGAATCAATATGTTACATTAGTTAGAATCCTTGAAGACTAGAGTTGCATCGTAATTTGCATTGGAAAATAAATGGATTATGTTTACTAGTGAAAGGACTACTTGAAGTGTGTTTGATAGGAAAGATAGGAATTGGAAAGAGTTTTAATCATTTTGTTTTCAAAAAGAGAAAAAGTGAAAAGTTCATTTTTCTTTCAATAGCTTGTTTGTTGCATTGAATGTGTTTTCTACTCTCATTAGTGTAAACAATTCATCAAATTGAAAGGGTCTTATCTCATTTAAGCTACATATAGAGTTGCATCGTAATTTGCATTGGAAAATAAATGAATTATGTTTACTAGTGAAAGGACTACTTGAAGTGTGTTTGATAGGAAAGATAGGAATTGGAAAGAGTTTTAATCATTTTGTTTTCAAAAAGAGAAATAGTGAAAATTTCATTTTTCTTTCAATAGCTTGTTTGTTGCATTGAATGTGTTTTCTACTCTCATTAGTGTAAACAATTCATCAAATTGAAAGGGTCTTATCTCATTTAAGCTACATATAGGAGTTTTTCGAGTCACATCGATAAGGCTTGAAAACCGAGACATACTTTCAAGATAAACTCTAAAATGTATTCAATTAACCTAAGGCGCCTCTGAAACCTAATGATCACATTTAGAAGGTCTAGGCTAGAGACGTGTTCTGGCATCTTTAAACCTAGCAGATGTCATTCGCTTTGGCACTAGACAACGCTAATATGGACTTGTGCTCCCCGTAATGTCACGTATATAAAAGGGAGATCCCACTAGGTTTCATTCCTTTATCCGTAGGAAGCCAAGTCTTCCACCTTGTAAATGTGATACACTGAACACAACATTCGGGGAGATTGCCTGCCCGCACTTCTTGGTTCACCAGGAGGTATTATGCAATTCACAGTTACTTGGTAATCCTTTTTTCCTAGCTTATCCTAAGTAGTCATTTTGATCTTTTTTACTCCCTAAATATAAAATATCATCCGAGTGCTTGTCCTTTCGAACTTGTTTCAAACCGAAAGTGATAGAGTCACCTTTGCTTCTTTCTCGACTCTTAAAACATGAAACAACACCAATTTTCTTTTGCGTATTAATTTTTTTTTCCCACGATCATATAACATTCCTGTTAGTATTTTTCTAGACCACATCATGAGTATACCTTTAAATACATGTTAAAGCCTTGGAATCAATCTCTTTCTTTTGGTTAATTGAAACAAAATCATTGTGGCTGAACCATTAGGTTCACCTAGTTCCTCTTCTTCTCCTCTGTTTGAAATATCGTTTGAGGAGCCTTTTCTTGAATTGCCGTAGTCACTTGAGGACCAAGGTGTTGAACTTGGAATTGTTCTAAGCATTCAACCTTTGTCATCTTGTCCTCCCCCTCCCTTAAATATTGGGTCACTTTCTGACAGTGGCCCGAAATCTCCAGATAATCCTATCCAGACTCCTGGGAGTCTGCCAACTTCTGAAGGTCAACTTAGATTTGTTGTTTATTTTCTGAATCCTTTGTTCAATCCTGTTGTGATATCACTACAACATTCGTACAGTCTATACAATCAGCTGGGTATTCCTTTGGAATTATCCCCTCAAACATCTTCGGTAATCTGTCGTCGCTTATCTTCACCCATGGAATCATAAGGCAAAATCCCAGTCTCCTCTTCGGGTCACTCGTAGGTTTCCACTCCATGCACAGTCGAGAAGTAGGAATATCATTTCCCTCCTGAAGGTTTCCCTTACATGGGAAGCATTCCGACCAGTGTTCACCCTGAGTTACCACGTAATTGCGTGACTTTAGCTCAATTGGTTTCAGGTATGCCTATTTCCTCATCGCTATATCATAACCCTATCTGGTTGTTTGACGTTATGCCTACCTGAGGTCAGTTCATTCAGAATCCGACCTCCCAACCAATGGTGCATTCCATAGTTACTTCAGTTCCAGTGGAACCCACCATTCTGTATCCTCTTGTTTTGTTAGTCCAAGTAACCCATCTGGTTCAATCGGAAATCTCAAGTCATGTCTCTATCAGTTCTTCGATCCCTCCAAGAAGTGGATAGGCGGTGCCACCGCCTGGGGAGGAAAGTCTGAATGTTTCTATGATGTCTCGCACAACCAATGTGAGTGGCTCACAATCTCGCATGGTTGGAATGAACAAACCCTCTTTGAGTGCCATTCTAAACCCTGTTGGTCCTACTGGATCGAGTAATGTCCAGTACCAACAACTGAACCCTGTTGGTCCATCTGGGTCAAGTATCATCTAGTACTAGCAACCTAATATGGCTCAGGTTCAGTATCAACCTCCTTATGTTCCATATGGTTCAAAAGCGATGGTTAATCTACCCTACATCCCTTAGCCTTAACCTTATGTTCAACATGGTCCGCCACTCCTAGTGGATATGGCCAGATACAGTTCGAGAAATTTCAAGGTGTCACTCTGGGAACTATTCAAGTACTCCTGTAGCAAGGGCAACCTTTGTTGCAGCAAGGGCCATCCATGCAGCAGCAAGGGAAGATAATCCCGTAGCAAGGACAACTGCAACAACCACAGGGGCAACCCTCGCAACCATTGCAGCAAACCATGCAGCCACAAGTGCAATATGTGCCACAATCCTCCCAGCCTATGCCTTTGCAAGGTAAACCTTTGCAGCTGCAAGGAAAAACTTTACATCCACAAGGTTAGCCCTTGCAGCAACAAGGTCAACCCAGGCAGCAACAACCCTTATACTCATATCAACATGGTCAACCTTTGCAAGAGAAAGGTGAGGGCCAAGTCCTACAACAACAGGCACAAAATCCTTATGTCCAAGGGCAATAGGTTCAACATCCTTTTGTCCAAGGGAAGCAGGTCCAAAATCCTTATGTCCAAGGGTAGCAAGTGAAAAATCTTTACGTCCACAGGCAACAGGTTCAAAACTCTTTCTTCCAGGTGCAGCAGGTTCAAAAGCCTTATGCTCAGGGACATCAAGTGAAAATCCATATGTCCAAGGCCATCACGCTCAACAACCTTCTAACCTATATGTTTCTTATCAGCAGCCTATAGTCAGATAGTTTCAATGCTTTCAAGGTCATAATCCTCCCTACAGGCAAGGTAACCTACAGTGGGGGAAAAATCAAATTCCATATGGAAAAAACCCTCCACTATGGGGACAAAATCCTTACCAGCAGGGATGGATGCCACCAGTTGGGTCCGCTTATCGACCTCAAATGCCTTTCAATACCTAATTATTGTTCTTGGCTACACTGGGATTTCCAAATATGTCTAGACTCATGAATGACCCGATTGTTCATTTGCCATACTGGCCTCCAGTTCCATCCAAGATCCCAAGTGATTGTCTGAAGTTTGAAGGAAAAGTGAAAGAGGATCCACAAGCCCATGTGATGACATATCACCTCTAGTGCTCCTCAAATTCCTACATTGATGATTCCATTTGTCTTTAGATTTTCCAACGAAATCTTACAGGTGCTTCAGCCAAGTGGTATAGCGAGCTACCTCGAAATACTTATCACGAGTTTAACACTCTCGCCATGGCCTTTATCACACATTTCCAGTTGTCGATTCGCTATGAAACTGGCACCAATATGCTAACATCGCTTAAGCAAGACATTGCGACCCACATCTCCAATCACATCCATGAATGGAGACATAGGCATCGCCTGATTAAGTTTGAGATTTCTGATCAGTTGTTGACCAAGTGGTTCACCAAATCATTCACCAGCAAAATTTCTGAGGACATTGCTATGGGTGGATGCATCACTAAGGAACAAGCCATCGCGTGTGCCCAATATCTAGACCTTGTCTATTCACAATCTGGCACATTATATGATATGTTACCCGATGCGCCCAGGCCATCATCTAATCTAACAACATCTAAGTCTCTGGATACACCTCCTATTGATGGAGTAATTGGTTCAGTGACTTAGACCCCTACAAAATCTTCTTCCAAACAGAATTTGGTCTCTAACACTGCTTCCAATGATTCCTCTCACAATTCATTCGGCCCTGGTAAAACCTCATAGGTTCACGCTATCCAATCTACCACATCGGACAAATCCTCTAAAGGTAAGAAGAAAGGAAAAGGCAAGGGTAAAGTCGATGTCTCGAAACAGGGTCCTCCTAAGTCGTCTGCTGGTGATGCTTCCCAATGGAAACCTAAATATCCATGCCTCATCTATGAGGAGGATCACTATACTAAAGATTGTCCCAGATGATCTGAACTTAGTCGTTTGCTCAAAGGGACTCCAGTTTTCCTAAAAGAGCCTTTTCCATCCCAACAGACCCAAATGGTATACAAGCCTCAGTCATCCGCTTCCATAGGTTCACAAGTGTTCATGATGAATACACCAATTAACATGGCTACTAGGTCAAAAGATTGTCAAATTCCTACCTCGATAGTATGGAAAGAGAAAGATGGTACCCTTTCTTCTTCTACCTCGTCCAGTTCTGATCCTCTCCACATAGAGTGACCTAATCTTGATTCTCTATTCGACCACCTTCTCAAGGTGTGCTACGAAAGTCCTCGTACAATTTGAACGCTCGAGCCACTCAAAATTATAACATTGTTGAAGATTTGGCTCAAGCACCATCAACTATGTCTGCTCTCAAGGTCCTTCAAAGTTGTCCTTCTTAGCAGAAATAATTATTGTTGGCTATTGAGGCTATTGATCCAATTGACTCTAATCTCATTTGTTTTGATCTAGAAAACCACATTCCATGTTTACCTCATCAGATTGCCTTTCTCATTCAAGTGATCATAAATGAGAAAACCATTCATAATCTCATTTGTTTTGATCTAGAAAACCACATTCCATGTTTACCTCATCAGATTTCCTTTCTCATTCAGGTGATCGTAAATGAGAAAACCATTCATAGGACCATCATCGATGAAGGTGCTTCTACCTACATCATGTCTGTCGCTTGTTGGAAGGAAATTGGTTCTCCTACTCTGAACTAGTCCCCTAACACTTTGGAAGATTTTGACGAACGTGATTTGTGACCATATAGTGTCCTTCCCAACCTTGCCATTACTTTGGAGGGAAAAAGAGTACACGTCGAAGTAGAGATCATTGACGCTAATCTTAACTACAATCTTCTACTCAGACAGAGTTGGACCTATGCTATGCATACTATAGCCTCCTCCCTTTTCCGTGTGATTCATTTTCCCCATCAAGGGAAGATAGTGACAGTCAACCAACTGTCCTTATTTACCTCTTCCTCCTCGGATGGTAATGTTCCTTATGTAAAGCACACTGGTACTCATTATGAGAGTGTGGTGGTAGGACTCGTTAAAGATCCTACCTTTATGGGTATTTTTCTGCTCCCACTTCCTCATGTTGCCTCTGTCAACATGATATCAGTCAAGTCTGATCCTTGGGTCATTCCCTCACCAGAACTTGTTGAAACATGGGGCAAGGTAATGCTGCTAAGTCCTGCCGAAATTAATTATGTGGAGATTGTTTTGGCTTCACCTTCGGTATCCTCTGATTTCGCTATTTCGAGAACATCTCTCAATGCGTATTCTCAATCCCTGTGGCTTGGTTCTTCAAAATATCCCAATCCCTTTTCTAAGAATTTTCTGACGAGAGTATCATGGAATTTATGTCTCTAGAGGAAGTACCTTGGAATGACACTCATCATCATTCCTCATCCTTTCTTGGCCCAACGGTCATGTCTACTAGTCTTGAGAAGTTCTCTTCTAAGTTCCTAACCCTACCACTTCAGATGCCAATCATGAATCATGAAGTTTGGTTGGAAGGGAACATGGGTAACATTACCCAAACGATGCCAATTGATATTTTTGTCAAGCCTGGTGTCGTTGAAAATGTCCATATTGAGGTAACTTATTCTCCAGATGAGATCAAGCTCTATATTTGTCTGTTCCAAGAGTTTCAGGATGTTTTTGCGTGGTCATATGAAGAAATTCCTGGCATTGACCCAAGTATATTCGTGCATGAGATTCCAACTTACCCTCATGTGAATCTTGTTCGCTAATGGCTTCGTCTAGTGCACCCTAGAAAAGTGACCGCCATCAAGGGTGAAGTTGAAAAACTTCTGAAAGATGGATTTATTTATCCAATCCCTCTTATGGACTGGGTGTCTAATATTGTACTGGTGACAAAGAAACAAGGCATTATTCACGTTTGTTTCGATTACCGTGATCTCAATTGTGCCTGTCCAAAGGATAATTACCCCACTCCCTTCATTGACCAGATCATTGATGAATGTGATGGGAGTGAATTCTTTTCATTTATGGACGGTTTTTCTGGTTACAATTAGATAAACATTGCGCTGACTGATCAAGATAAGATAACCTTTATCTGTCCCTGGGGGACCTTCGCATATAAAAATCTCCCTTTTGGCCTCAAGAATGATGGGGCTACATTTTAGAGAGCGATGTATTATGCATTCCACAAAATTTGAGACATTGTTCAGCCTTACTTGGATGATCTCCACACTAATTCTCATAAACACCATGATCATCTTGATCATCTCCAACAAATTTTTCTTTGTTGTAGACACTGCAAAATTCAGTTTAATCCGCATAAATGTGTCTTCTGCGTCGAATCCGGATGACTCCTCAGCTTTATTGTTTCGAAAGAAGGCATTCACCTTGATCCTCTCAAAGTCAAGGCCATTGTTAATTTACCCCCTCCATATTCATTGCATCAATTGCAGAGTCTGCAGGGAAAATAAAATTTCTTCCATCGTTTCGTACCAAACTATGTTGTGCTAGATTTAGGGTTCACTCGCTTGCTCAATCAAGGAACCCCATTTGTTTGGGATGAGGCTACCCAAAAGTCTTTCGATGACCTAAAATTTTTCGTCATCAATGCTTCCTTGCTGCACCCTCCAAACTATCATCACGATTACTTCCTTTATCTAGCTGCAGCCTCTAGTACCATTGCTATGGTGCTGGTACAAGATGATTATGAAGGAAATGAACATGTTATTAACTATCTCAACCATAATCTCCTCAATATTGGGACACGTTATTTTCATGTCGAGAAGTTGGCTTTGGCTACCGTACAAGATGTTCAACGCTTTCGGCACTACATTCTCCTTCGAACTACCACTGTGATTTTCGAATGAAACCCCATGACCTACATCCTTACTCATCAGTTGTTGGGGGGAAATATTCAAAGTGGATTGTCATCCTCTAAGAATTTGATTTGTGTTCACTACTTCCAAATATAAGAAATCACTGGTCCTCGCTGAGTTGATTTGCTCTCTTCCCTCTGCTTCTCTTCCTACAAGTGCTGATGAGCAGCTCCCAGACGAGAATCTTTTCTTGATTAGCACTCTTGACCCCTGTTACAGTGATATCATCGTGTATATCCAGACATCCACCTTCTGATCTGCGTTGACTAACGATGATTACTGACGCATTCAACATCAATCCTAACCTTATCGTATCATTGGAGATACTTTATACTGCATCGATGTCGATTCAATTCTTCACCGCTGTCTCACTGTCGAGGAGGCTGAGAGAGTCTTGAATGACTAGCATTCTAGTGCATGTGGCGTCATCTATCTAGATATGCTACTGCTCAAAAAATCCTTCATGCTGGTTATTTTTGGCCCTCCATCTTCAAGGATTGCATCCTTTCTGTTCGCAAGTGCCATGAGTGCCAAATTTATCATTGAAAAGTGCGCACCCCACCCACTCACCTACACCCCGTTCTTACTGTTGGTCCTTTTCCCAAATGGGGAATCGACTATATGACATGTAACCCTCGTTCAGCCAGGGGGCATGGTTATATTATCATTGCTGTGGATTATTTCACCAAATGGGCCAAAGCGATGCATACATACTCTGCAGACGGTAAAATGATGACTCAATTTTTATTCAATCATGCTATTTCCAAGTTTGGAGTGCCTCAGGCCATTGTCACTGACCATGGCTCTCATTTTCAAGATTACATGATGACTGAGCTGACTTCTACATTGGGCTTGCGCCACGATGGCTCAACCCCATATTACCCTTAGGCCAATGGCCAAGTTGAAGCTGTGAACAAAGTCTTGGTTACGATGCTTCAGCGCACCATTGCGATGCACAAGTCAAGTTGACATCTCATGCTCTTTTCAGCTCTATGGGCTTACCAAACCTTGACCAAGGACGCAACTAGATTCACACTGTTCCATCTAGTCTAAGGTCTGGAAGCAGCTTTACTGATTGAGTGCAAAATTCCCTCACTTAAGTTGGTTGTCGAACTTCTCCCCGAGACCTCACCTCAGGAAGAGTTCCTCTTGTATTTAGAACAGCTGGATGAGACTCGTCGTCTTGCTGCTTTGGTCATTGAAGCACAGAAAAAGTGGGTCAAGTCCCATTTTGAGTAGTCTGTCTCTCCTCGAGCTTTTTCTAAGGGCGATTTGGTTCTTCTGTATGATCAGGCTAATGATAAGCTGGGGGCAGGTAAGTTTAAACCCATGTGGCATGGGCCCTACCTTGTTAAACGTGTGTTACGGAAAGGGGCTTATGAGCTGATTGATTATGAGGTAAATCCCTTATACAAGCCCCGTAATGGGCTTTATCTCAAAAAGTACTATTCCTAGGTCATATTGCATGGCTACTTTTGTACAATAGTGTTATTCATTTTTGTGTAGTGTGGTTTGGTGTGTTTCGCAAGCAACTTTCCTGATTATTATGTTTTTACCTGCTTTGCAGATGTCTGTGTTGCCTCACATCGGTTTCACTGATGGTGCTTTCTGTAGTACCTAGAATCTATCATCCACGACATGGACCATTTATGACCCCCATGATGAGTTGATTGATCTTCAAGGTATTTTTCTAGGTCAAATAACTAATAACATTGCTGAGTATAGCATAGTTATCGAATTGTTGTCAGAAGCTATCGCTCTTGACATGTAGGAATAAATTGTTAACCTTGATTCACAACTTGTTGTTCTTAGCCTCAACGGGAAATATTCCGTCAGAAACCCTCACATATTGAGAATGTATCTACGTATTCATCTATTAGAGAGAAATTTTGATTACATTACATATCATCATATTCATAGGCATATGAATACATTGACAGATGCATTAGCTAATTATGTGTTGGATAGACATTTGTGAAACATGTGAAAATCAAAAACAAAAAATTTGTACTATAGTAAGCAAGAAAATATAGCATATCTATATATATATATATATATAGATATAAGTCGATAATGTTTGTCATACATCAAATCCCCAAAAAATAATATGTGTGTTCAAATACATCCGTGGCTCACAAGCCTAAAAAATGTGGAATGCTAGACCCATGAACTACTTGGCATGGTTCTCATGGTAGCATGTAACTACTCATACTACATGAGTCAACAATCGACGGATTCATCTGATATCCCCACTGTGTGCCTCTAATACTGGCATGGGTTGTCTCCCACCTGGGCATACTCTGGGATACCAAGGGTCAATCCCTTGAGGTTCTGCGCTATCTCCTCCTCATTATCGATTCCTTCCTGATAAGGAGCGATATCAAACTGCCGAGCAATGCGCCTGATAATCGGGGACATCCCAGCAGGATGCTCTGGTCTCACATCTGCATTTACAAAATCGAAATGTCATGAATACATGTATTTCAAAAACAATACAAAAATAAAAGTAAAAATTGTTTTTTTTTACCTCCATCGTCATAATCTTATCCCTCTAGGAGTGGCATATCTGGATCACCATGAAATTCAGTATCGCTTTAGGGCCAATCCTCTACTATGATTAGATGTTTCCATAACCACGAGAAGAAGGCAGGTTTATATGACATATGTTGGCCCTCGGTAATCCTAGGCATCAATGCGCTCCAACGGATCATCCATAGGTCTCGTGGCAATGACGGTTCCACCTCAGTAAGTTGGTAGTGAAATAGCAGAACTATTATTTCTTAAGGAAAAGTTATTAGAGAAAATAATGGATGACCCAATAACTTTGGGTATGGTGCCAAGTAGTATCATTTGATTTGGAGAGGATTCCTTTCCTTTTCCCACAAGTTTCCATGGAGATCGGAGGCCCATGAGATCCTCATATGTTGTAGTGGGTTACATAGATGGCCCACCACACAGGTGGTGATGGTCTAGTGGTAAGATATACTCCTGCATCTTTCAGATGGCTGAATCACCAAGTCATCATGATTGAGGATTACCCATATGCGAGTATGGATTATACAGGAAATCCATACATTCCTCTTCCTACAAGAATGCAATGGGGTGATATAGGTAAAAATTTTCACTTTGGTTGTTTTGTATTTTCCAATTTTTTTGTTTTTGCATCCAAGACTAATCATCCAAATTATCATGCAGAAGTGGGACCAGTTAGACAAGCAACAGTGTGATGGTTTTCCAGACGTAATGAGCAACTAGCTCTTGTGGTGTAGGATCCAAATGTAGTAGAGACTCTGATTGAGATTGATAGTAACCTGGAGAGGTTAAATTTGGATATACCTGACATTGGGATCAATGATTTGCCTCTTCGCTATCAGAGGCACACAATAGGTGTACCTGGGCAGATTGGCTATCTGTTATGACAAGTGGCTCATGCCATTTCTGCCATCATGAGCATTGTGCTTAGTTACTAGACATATGGCTAGTTTTTGTTTTTTGGTTTATCGACATGTTCGGATAATAAAGGCCATAGGGCCTCATATGTCTTGGATAAAATTATTTTTTTTTAAATCAAAATTTTTACAAACATTATGATTAATGAAGACTACTTCTATTTTCTTAGTTTATTTTGTACAATATGTGAATGAATACTATTTTCTTTTTGCAAATGTCGTTTTAACACATAATATTTCAATGCATGAGTTAATGTGTTTAAATGTCTTGAAATATGTTGGTATTCAATGTAATCAAATTCTCTTTACAAGAGACAGACCCATAAAAACATCCTTAACATTGTAGAGCTTATAACTGAATAAACATGATTTAAATGCAATACTATCAGTTGAACATCCACTCTAATGATTAAACGATAAATGCCAAATGAAATGGCATCAGATAATATTTCAATGACCACACTATATTATGCAATATTGTTTGTTGTTCGGCCAAGGCATATTCCATGCAAGATTACTAACTCATCGGTGGGCCAATAGATAGCCCAAGCTGCAGAAGACAAATTTCGAGTACTATGATTAGTGCCATCAACGTAGCCAATGTAAGTTTGAGGGAGCATCAACATATGCAAATCAAGTGTAACACAAGATAAGTAGGGGAAGTAGGAGGAGTCTGCAAAAATAAGTAAAATTTCCACACATTTAAAATATGATACAACAATGTACAATGCACCCATCTAGTAAATCCGACATAGTACTTTTTAAGGTAAAGCCCATTTATGGGCTTGCCTGATCCAGGTGGATGTTGGTGGCCACCCACCTATCCCATTTGGACCCCCACAACTGTCTCTTTCAGTTTTTCAGTTTCCTTAATTATAGCACAGTTTACTATTTTTAGCAGTTTTTTGGGTCTTAAACTTCTGGAGCCGTTTTGAGGCCCTAAACGACGTTTTTTGGGAAATCTACCACCAGCGATTTTTCTGCCAAAAAATCATTTTTTTTGTCGTATTCCTCGGAGAGATCTTTCCAATGAGATATCATGCACGTCAAATGGAGATAATATGACCAATTCACGACCTCAGGAAGTTGGTTGTCTAGCTCACCCCAAACGAGGCCCACAATTAGGCGTTTCATCTTCTAGGGTTAGGTTTCAGGATGTGAAGGGTTTTCCATTGTTTCTCAACAATAAATAGGCCTTTGAGCCTCATTGTAAGACAGTTCAGAGGCATGTAGCGACCACATCTCTTCTCAGAGATAAGCTACCATCGCCCTAACTGGTTTATTTCCATTTCTAGTTGTAAGCATATTTCAATATTTTCCATTAATGAAATGAAGTATTATTTCCGCTGCAACTTTGTGTATATGGTTATCTCTGTATTTTTTGCGTTCTTTTTTAAATTTGGATCAATCACTCCATCAAATCAACGGATATCACACAATCTCTAGCTTTAATCTATTCACCTGCTAGAACTTAAATAAATTTAATCAACATTGATAAACACATCAGGTTCGCTCAACATATTAACCTGCACGCACTTTTTCGCATGATTACCGTCTGATCCATCAACCAATGGACGGTCCTGATCACTATATCTCAACAAAGATTTAACCCCACTATATAAACTCTCATCGTGTCCAATTTCCAAATTTAGCTCTGTGCTTGTTTTCATGCATTATGCATCTGAACACCCTTTCAACGAATGGTCCAATCACCTCTAGACTTCAACTGGATTAATATATGGTTCATAACTTCATCGGGTCCATTTTTCAATTACCACTTACAGTTTTGAGGCCGCACAAAAACCGCTTCCACCTACAAAAACCACTCTTCTCTCCCCCTAACTCTTATGTTTAATCTCCACCATTCATCTCTTTCACTTTATATTGCGATACTTAATCTTGGCCGCCCATTGCCTTCAACCTCGTCCGTTGATCTTATAGATCCAACGACTCCTGTGCATCATCACTTCATTTCTTTGTCCTTCTCTTTACTTCGTTTTTACATCATTTCTTAGTGTTCTTCTATGGTTTCAGGTTTATCTAGGGATTTTGGTCTTTGGTTGTTCTACAACAAAACTCCCTCTTGGACTTACTCTACATACTCTTAAACATTGTCACTCCTAAACCTCAATTGTGATCCTTCAAATGGATTTAATCGATCCAACACAATCCTTCATCCTCACTTCTTCTCTATGTTCTACTCGAACTCCACCTGTATACGTATACTATGCAGAATTACACTAATTCATACACCATTCATAGCTCCATTAATCAATACACACCACACAATTCAGGAATCGAATTCTTTGTATTGATAAATAAATATTTACATAGGAAACTCTCTCTCTCTAGCCTGATTTTCTAATCAGTAGCTTATGTTTTCCTACCTGCCTGTAGGCTTACAATTAAACCCCTGATTCCTAACTCTCTAACTAACTAACTGACTAGTTAACCTGTAACTAGCTAACCCCTAACTATACCTTTTAGGCTTACATTTATACAAAAGGATTCTATAACCAATTCTTGCTTTAGATCCATAAACTTCTCAACAAAATCCTAAAATATCTTCTTTATCCCTAATGTTCCTCCCTAGTTCCTCAAATCATGAAACCAACTCCTAATCTAAGATTTACAATTGATTCCCAAATCTTTCAACTATCCTAAATCTCTCATGTTCTCAGCCATTCGAGAACATTTACAAATATGCCTCATAATACTTAATTAATTCCTATTCTCATTAAAATTGCTCAAAAGCCTAAGTAATTACATTAATTTAACACATAGGAAACCAACTTCCTTAAAACACAAGACCCCCCATGTCTACTAAAATACAATGATTTTTCTGAGTTGAATGCTCCTGCATCAGTTACTCAGATTCAATCATTTTTATATTGATGTATTGACAATATCCTCATCCACATTTGAGCTACTTTCCACTTGATCATGGGAATCTGTGGCTATGATATTTTTCTTCTTTTTGTCCTTCTTTTGTTCTTTGAGTTGATCTCTATATGCAATTTCGAACACTTCTCCTCTATGTGGACTTAAATGTTATAGTGGTTCGTTATACACTAATGTGTTATGGCTATGATATTCTTATCCTTCCCCACTTTCCAATTCTTCCTCCTTCCTTAGAAACTTCCACAAATTCCTTTTGTTTTAAATGACTTCATTGCCCTTTTTCTTGGCTTATTTTTTCCAAGTATTGTTCCTATACAGAGGCCTCATTGATTGTTATCTATTTGAACAACATCACATTCTTATGCATATGGTGAGTAGAACACAAAAATACTTGTGTACATATAGTTTCTTGGGAGTGATGCCCAACACTATTTCCATCTTCCTCAATTACATGGTGTGCTCTTATACACTATGCCCCTATCTTTTCTTTAATTAATTTCATTGTATCTATTGTCCTTTACATGCCCAATAAGGTAGATATTAGACTTTATGAGAGTTTTAAGATCCTCCCACTTAATTATTGGAGGGTCCCCTCTATCTTCAGCTTTTTCATGATGCTTTTCCAATAGGTTATGCCATGCCCATCTAATTTGAAAAGAGAAAATGAAACTTTATGTTTGTCCTTTATATGGTGAATAATAAAATAAACCTAAAAATGTTCTAACCAATGATTTAATTTCAAAAAATCTATCTCACCTTGATACAACTTCATATCCAACATTGCTTCTGCCTTGAAGAGAGACTATGAGTTGTTCATGGAACTTGAACTTGATTTCTCTTCTTCATGTTTCATGGAATTATTCTTTGCTTCTTCTCAATCCCCAAATTTATCCTCTATTATGACATCTAAGTTGAAACCATTGTATTCTAAAAAAAACTTGAATTTATAGGTCAGGCCACCACATGGAGGCTCAAATTATGGTTTATATCTATGACTTAAAATTGCAACCCCACAATCTTCTCTATCATAGCTTAAGGCTTATTGATGATGATGATGATGATGATGATGATGATGATGATGATGGTTAACGTCCACTGAGACCAAACATTGGTCTATCAGACCTAAAGAAACAAATCATTTATTTTGATTTAAGATTTTATTCCTATGCTCAAAAAGCTTGGAGAGAAGCCTCCCAAGCTCACTATAATTTTGACATTGTAAAAGGCTAGGAAGGTCAGTTTTGTAACAAAGATTGTGAAA